>LBNU01030094.1:53152-98084 GCA_014162995.1 Artemisia annua | reverse complement strand
ATTGAACAAAATTTTGGTTAGTACGGGTTATGCCCTTCATTAAATATTTAAGCTGAATCTAATTTTTTTTTAATGGTTGTTTTAATTAAAATGAGTATGAATTCTGCTTATTTGAATTTTTAAATAGCATGATCAATTCGGACATGTTAATTTTAACTCAATACGTTATTTAATTAAATAAACGAACACGGATCACAAAAGTGAAACTTGTGTTGAAGCCAAATTGACAAGGTTGTCTTTTCACTCGGTTGACCGAAAATTAACCGAACCCTTGATTCACGGGGTTTTATGTGATTTGGAATCGATACCTACTAAGGTACCAATTAGCGAGTATACTTACTTGAGAGTAAGGATATAGACAAGATTGATCTATACAAATAAGTTGAGAATCAACTTATTATCGAAAATAAGGCGGTTCGATGTGATATCGGAGGTGAATCTGTGTCTCCATTTCCAAATGTATGTGCTAAACATTGGAATAAAACACAAATTTATTGCTCCGTATACTCCTCAACAGAATTGCTGAATGAAAATAACCGTGACTTGAAAGATATGGTTATGCCATGTTATTAAAGTCCTGGTTTAAGCCATGGCATGTGGGGGAAAGCGATTTTATCGGCTACTTATCTTTTAGATAAGATCCCTTGTAAGGAAAAGATGATAGTTCTATGAACTATGGATGGTAAGAAAACCATCCTATAAGTACTTACGAATGTGGGGGGTGTCTATCTGTACCGACACCTAAGATTCAAAATATTGGATCTAAAACTGTGGATTGCATATTTTGTGATATGCTCATTACAGTAGTGCTTATCATTCATTTGGATATGATTCAGAAAATCTGAATATATACAAAGATACGATAATGGAATCCAGGAAAACTTTCATTGTTTGAAATTGTGTTTCCTTATTTATCCAAGGAAAATGGATGTTCATCTAGACTAGATAATACAGTTGTCCATGATGAGAGGCAACTAAATGATGATGTCATACATGATGAGAGACATCAAGATGATAAGGTTGTTCTGATAAGAGACAACGAGATGATAATGATCTCCAAGATGAGAGACAAGATCAAATCGAGGAAGAAGAGGTTGAACATAAAAAGAAGCAAACGGGCAAGAAACGGGAAATCGTTTGGACCTAGTTTTGTTTCTTTTATGGTTGAAAATAAACCTACTTCTTACGAAGAAACGGTAACTTCCTCAGGATGGCCTCAATGGAAAGAAACCATCATATGTGAAATAGATTCTATTTTACAAAAAGGATACATTAGCTCGTGGTTTTACCTCTTGGTGGTAAACCACTAGGCTACAAATGGTTTATAACTAACAACCATAAAGGGCGTCGGTTGAACCATTGATAAGGTATCAAGCAATATAGGTAATTAAAGAGTTTGGACGAAAGAAGGTCTTGCTAACTTTAATACATATTCGTGAGTTACTCGAATAACCTATATTCGGGATGCTACTTGCTATTGTCTTTTTAAGAAATTTGGAAGTTTACCAAAATGTATGTGAGAATGGCATTTCTAAACAGGGATTTAGAAGAAGAAATCTACATGAACCAACCTGAGGGTTTCATGGCTCCTAGACAAGAGAGCAAAGTTTGTAGGCTTGTTAAGTCACTATACGGCTTAGGAAAAGCTCCCAAACAATGACATCTATATTTTCTACCACGTCATGTTTCAGAACGTGGATACAAAATAAATGGATGTATGTGAAAGAAACAAAATATTTCACTTGTATATATGTAATCGTGTGTTTATACATGGATGGTATACTTATCACTCGAAGTGATAACAAGATGAACAAATCCACTAATGAAATGTTGGAGTCAAGATTTGACATGAACTACATTGGTTGTTCGATATGGTTCTTGGAACTAAGATCATATGATTTGTTTTGAAGTCAAAAACACTAAAAGGACAATATTCTTGAGAGGTTCAATGTGGGGGATTCCGGCCTAGCTAGAACTCCAATGACATCTTTTTAAATCTATTTATAATAGAGGTAGAGGTGTTGCCCATTTTGAATACTCAAAGAATATTGGGCGTCTTATGTGTCTAATGACGTGTGTGAACCTGATTTATCAGTTATAATCAGGTTAAGTAAATATACCAGTAATCAAGTGATGACCACTTGAATAGTATTACACGAGTACTATGATACTTATGATATTGCATTTTGGAAGAAATCCAACTGCTATCTAATGATAGAGTAATGCAAATAAGGATTCTTAGATAAAGAATATAGATCCACTAGAGCGGATGTATTGACTCTACGTGGGAAGCTGTGTCTTAGAAATCTTAAAAGGATTTCAAACAGACTTTTATAGCTAAATCTATGATGAAATTTAAATTTATCATTTGAGATAAATTTATAGAATATGCGGGATATCTACGTTAATTCGTAGAGGACATACCAAGATGGCGTAAACCGGTAACGACCATCTATATAAAGTGTGATAGTCAATTGGAAATTGACAGAGCTCATATCACAATGTAAAACGGTAAGTCGAGACATATCCATCATAGACACTGATTGGTTCGACAACTACTCTCAACTAGAGTTATCATGATTGATTACGTAAATTCAATGGATAACATCGCGGATCCGCTTACGAAAGGCTTAAGCAGAGAGTTAGTTAGTAAGTCGTCTAAAGGAATGAGACTAAAGCCCTTAAATGAATGAGTTTATATGAAGGAAAACCTAACCCAGTTGACTGGAGATCCCAAGATCTGGGTTCAATAGGACAACCTAATCATATAAATGTGGGGGAAGTCACGTCACTATGGGGGAGTTACTTAACACTGTAACTTCCTAGTCCATTCCTATAATAAATGTGACTTGTTGAGAGGTTAAACATATGGCTTTTATGATTCAAGATGAAATCATAAGCATAATGATTCAAGATGAAATCACAAGCATATGTTTTTAATGATTCAAGATGAAATCACCTATGTGAGAGAGAAGTGGGGTCGCTTCGAAGGGAATTGTGGGGGGCGCAAATCCTAAGAGCTCTTGCAGAACCAGGCAAATGTTCAGGACCATAATGGACATGACTATGAGGACTTAACAATGTTAGGGAGAGTCTTGTGTGAGTGTGTATTGTCGTCTACGTAAACAGATGTTGAGTTCAAGGACATCGCGTCTACTCAGATCTAGGAGACTAAGTGCATCTCACAAGGGAAGGTTCAAAGGGTCAAACCTACCTATCCTTTGCAAGATTCAACTATTGGAATTTCATCGTAATTTTTGTATTACGACCGATCTCCATTCATGTGGGGGATTGTTGGAAAATGGGTTGGCAAAAATGACTTTTGACCAACTTTGGACACAATTATTTATATGTATGTGTCATATATATAAGTAATAGTTTGTAGGTTCGCGTTCTCCTCGAAGAGAGCTTCGCAATGAGCCTTTAGGTGTCCAAAATAGAGTTGATGTGAATGAGATATCGGGTCTCAAAGTTAGTCATTCGGTACCATGACTAAAGTGGAATAATAGTTTACTTTCTATCCCACATCGGTAGGAGAAGTAAACTAGGGTGGAGTCTATTGTGTATATATAGACGCCCTAATTCCATAAGTTTTTACACATCAAATCAATAGATATTATTGATTTCCAACATAAGGAATATGCATCTCTTATGATGAAATTCCTGGCAGTTTAGTTAAGTCCGACAGTACAACTTACTGTTTTGGCTGTTGTACCCTGGGAAACAGACGGCGAATCTGTTTTAAGGGAAGCGTGTCAAACACGTGCCTCGGCTCTTTAGTGCTTCGTTGTTGATCTATTTTGGTGATCAAGTAAGTCTTTTGACTATTTTATTATTTTATTTAATTATCGTTTATCTGCCTACATTCTGTTAGTATTTAATTTTCTGTTATTTATTTATTGATAATTTTAATTTAGATTTTATTAATAAAAGTGTAACAGTTTCCCTACATTTTCTAAACAAGCCTTCTCGTGTTTAGCAACTTTGCTCGATTCCGCTTTCAACACAGCTTGTCCCGCAACAAACTCATTGTCCCTGAGCCCAATAAGAGAGGACACCCCAATGAGATCCACACAAGCATGTGATATATATATTTTGACTATTTGGTTATAGTCTAAAATTCTAGCTGATTAGCTTCTTTATGAGTTCGAGCCTTGAACTTTTTTGTATTTTCTTCAAAACCTTATTTTAAAAGCATGGAGTGCATATTTTTTTGACATGATTGCTTTACCTTTCCAATATATATGAAAAAATAAAATCACAAATGATTCACTTCCTATGAATCTACATGTGTTATATGTTACTTATCTATATTCAGTTAGAAACTTGTGCATAGTTCATTAAAGATAAATATATGGCACAAATTAAAATCTCATTTTGGAATTACGTTATTATCCTTCATAAACTTTTATAATTACATTAATATCCTTCCTCAACTTTTTTAATTACATCAATATCATTCTCACACTTTTAAAATTACATCAATATCTTTCCCAAACAATTAAATTGTCATATATATAAACAAAAATCAAAATGCTCTCTCTTCAATCAAGGTCAAAAATGCATATGAAAAAATAAATATATATGTGCAATATTTCTTTTATATTTATATCCAAACTTTTGTAATTGCATCATCATGTTCTTTTGTCGTTCGAGCCCAAAAAGTATGTATGAATAATATGATCATTATCAATATAAAAGATAAATAAAAGTTTCATAATCTAAAATCAATATAATTATGATTTAATTGATTTTTTGAACATTTATATCCTTCTAAAAGTGTGATAATGATATTGATGTAATTACAAAAGTTTAGGAAGGACGTTGATGTAATTACAAAATTAAGAAGGACATTTATGTAATATCAACTTTCAAGAAGGATATACATGTAAATCTCCTTTTGAAGTTAGTCGAAGGTCAATGATATGAAACAAAAAAATAACGAAGGTCAACGTCAAAGTTCATGTTTGTCTTTAAAAAACTAGGGTCAAGGAAATGATTGTAGTCGCTAAGTCAATATGGTTATTACATTTTCACAAAAGTTACTAACTTTATTTGCACAAGTGCCTACAATATTTTTTGAGACGTGTTTAGATCCCTCTTGAGTCTTGACAGAGACCATTTTACAATAAAGATTCTCCGCAGCCATTTTTTTTAGGGCTAGAGGGATATTACCCGATGAAATATATTAAAACCAAAACATTATTCAAGTACAAATGTCATAAGTGATTGTCTTGTGACAAAATCTGCTATAAACTCGTCTAAGAGACATCCAATGACCTATGCTGCCTGAATCTTAAAATACATCATGCCATGAATGAGCCAACCGTCTTCAAGTAGTTCTCCTACGACACTTCAATTTTAAGGTCATTAGCTTCATTGGCTAATATCAAGTCATAAACTTGATTAGCTCGTCTTGACCTCCTCTTGAATAGACGATTGTTCCCCTCTTGCCATATGTAATAATCGATATACCAATTACCAAACAATATATTGGCTATAACCACTGTCAAAACGCTTCTTCACGCCGTCGGGCTTACCACCTCAGCTAAATTCTTCCACAAAAAACGCATGTTTTTGTAAATAATTTTGGAAAAGAAATGGTCCCAGACTTCTAGCCAATTTATAGAAGTCAAAATGGACCATTTTAGGTAATTAACTTGTTGTTTAACTTCAACATTAGCTGCTTAATTTGCACATGTAGGGAAGAATGTGTTGTATTAATATAATAAAATCAATTTACAAATTAAATAAAAAAAATTATAAACAATAAAAAGAACAGATAAAAGGACGAAAGGTGCTCGTATTTAATTACTCCAGTAAATTTGTTGTTTTGTTTTGCAAGTATTTTTCAAGAAATTAAAGGATTAAAATAAGACTACAACATTTGTTGAACATTCATTGAAGAATATAAGGGCCCGTTTGGTTCGTAGGTGGGTTTAGAATTAGATTTGGATTTGGGAATGGTTTGAAAGATTTGGGAAAGGTTTGAGAAAAAAAATAAGAGAGAGAAAATATATTATAAAAAATATTTTAATAGTATTAATTATTTTATATAATAATTTTTAATAAAAAATATTAAATATAGAAAAAGATGAGAGTAGATGGGTAAATGGGCCCACTAAAAATGTTAATACCCACCAAAACCCATCAACACCCCTATCTTTCAATCTATCACTTTTAAATCCATTCCCTCTCTAAATTTATACAACCAAACAATCTTTAAGTGTCACATCAATTTAAAACCCATTCCACACCCCCCAACCAAACGGGCCCTAAATACAATAGAAAAGCCCAAAGATTTTAATTATTTCAGCCAAATAAGTCCAACAACGGCCCAAAACATGCTAAGTCTGCCAAAACAGATCCAGTCCAACTGGCCGGTCCACATGAGCCGGTTCAAACAAGAAAACCTAGTCCAATTATTAAAAACCCGGGTTCACAGTAAGAATTGACTGCTTCTGTTGACCCGCCATTTTACTGGTATTGACCTAGGTTGACTTTTTGACTCGCCTGATTTTTTTTAACTGTTTAGGCTCTTAACCATTGGAAGGAATTTAAAAAAGGACGACACAAAGAGGTGAGAAGCATCTTTGATCGCTATTATTTTTATTTATTTCGAATTATATATATGATTAATTTACAATGTAAACGGCGCCGTTTTACTACATGCTTTTCCCGCCAAAATTTGTGGGCTTATTTTAGCCTGATTTTTCGACCTGTTTTTGCCAAATCCAGTCCGCTTATGCATAAGTAATACTCTCGAACCTTCCACATTCATCTTCATTAATCCAACAAACCGAATCCACATCTAGTCCTCCGAATATCTATTGCCGTTCTCTCTTTTTTTTTTTTTTTTTTTTTTTAAATAGTTGTTGTGTCTCACATACATCTCGAATATTGATTACAGCCGATTTTGGTGCAAGAGTTATGGAGGAGTTAGCTTCCATTAGATTAGTCGGCTCGCAATATTAAATCGAAAACCCTAGTAACAAAAGAGCAGTCGCTCTTGGATTAGTCGGCTTGCAATGTTAAATCGAAAACCCTAGCAACAAAAAAGATAATTGAAAACTAACTTGCTTCTTTATGAAATGATCACATAAAAAATTAGAAAGAAAAAGGTTTATATTGCCTAGAAGTTGTAACATGATATCATTATAGTAGGGTATTTACGTGACACACAAAGAAGATGGTAATATTACGAGGCACGAGGTTGCAGTAATTGATGGTTGGACGTAACTGCAACGAGGTAAAAAGTATCGTACAATAGAAGATTAGAAACATACTTTCCACATAGGCTTGTATTCAAATTTGGGCTTTTGTCAAAGTTGGGCCAATGTAGGCTTTTAATTTTAACTTTTTTTGAGTTTGTTACTGTTTGGTCATTTTGGTATTTATTTTTGAAGGGAAAAACGTGGTCGAGGAGCTTTGACGACGAGAGTGTGGTTATATTCGTACATGTTCCGACTCGTCGGTCATTATGGATCTAGTGGCATGGCGTGGGTATTTGTTTGGATTAGTTGGGGGAAACACTCTTGTTTTCTACAAAATATGATGTGCAAAACAAGAAAAACAGATATCCCATTCAAATAAGTCTTTTCAAACAAAATGTTATGCAAAACACAAACTACCCTATTTCCTATCTTAATAAGGAATATTACAAAACAAATTTTAATTATTTTTTTTGTTTTCCTTTGTAACCCATAACCCCCCCCCCCCACCCCCCCACCCTCTTAAAAATAGAAAATACAAAAAACGTATTTTCTTTATTTTCAAGTATTTTGTGGAGATAAATTTCTCTTCTAAATTTTGACAAAACAAGAGATAGAAAAAAAGATAATTTTTTCTCTAACTAAATGTCTTAAGATTTCAAGTTAGAAAATTATGAATTTGAGTTGTAATTAATTCGTATTATATACGTGGGTTATTATAATTACCTAGTATCATATTTGGGTCAGTTGAATTATAAGAGCATGTTGGTCAAGTTATTTATTAACTTGAATTTGTTTGATACTTTTATGATAATTTTGAAGTTTTAACTGTTAGCGATAGATTATATGGGCTTAGCCCAGTCATGTATTTGCATTGTATTGTTAGCCCGCTAGATTATTATATATGTCATCTCATGTAATCGTATCAATTCATTAATCAATATACGGTTATACCTTTAATATGGTATCACAAGTGCTCATAGCCGAGACTTCCAATGCAAACCGTGGTCAAGAATCACGTACTACACGTGACACTCGCACCAACTCACCCGACGTATGTCGAAATTTCTCTCGTGGTTTTTGCAGGTGGGGCAATGTTTGTCGCTTCATACACGATTCTAATCGTGTGGGGAGCAATTCTGGCACACAGAATAATTCAAGGCTAAATAATTCTAGGCAGAATAATAATTCCAACAATGCTTCACGTACTCAGTTTGGTACTTCGTTTGGTACTGGGTTCGGTGTGCAAACTACCAACAGTGGTCAACCCACTCTTATGGCTCTACTTCAGGCCCAACAACAATTAATCAACCAGCTATCTCAAGCCCAGTTGCACTCCAACCTTACTCAACAGGCCACGCACTTGGGCCAAAGAACACACCCTCCTGGTTTTGGGCCTGTTGCTACATCGCAGCTCACTAATACAGGTGTTGGAGTTATGGGCATACCACATAACATTTCCAGTTTATCACCACAGCAACAAGCACTCCTTACACAGGCTGTTTACGGTTCTGGTTCACAGGCAACTTTACATGGTCAGGAGACTCATCTACCTCAAGCATTTAACACGATTACTCTTCAAGACCCGACTAATGCCAACTGGAACATGGACACTGGTGCGTCCTCTCACCTTAACTCCTCTGCTACTAATCTTAGTACTATTTTTAATTCTTGTATGTATCCATCTGTCTTTGTTGGTGATGGGAAATCTATTCCCGTCACCAACACAGGCCATAGCACCTTAACCACTCCCCATCGCACTCTTCACTTAAATAATGTCCTCATTACTCCTAACATTGTTAAAAACCTTATATCTGTTCGTCAATTTGTTCGTGACAATAAATGCACCATTGAATTTGATGAGTTCGGCTTTTCNTGCTACTAATCTTAGTACTATTTTTAATTCTTGTATGTATCCATCTGTCTTTGTTGGTGATGGGAAATCTATTCCCGTCACCAACACAGGCCATAGCACCTTAACCACTCCCCATCGCACTCTTCACTTAAATAATGTCCTCATTACTCCTAACATTGTTAAAAACCTTATATCTGTTCGTCAATTTGTTCGTGACAATAAATGCACCATTGAATTTGATGAGTTCGGCTTTTCTGTGAAGGACTACTGGACCCGCCAAATCCTCCTCAGATGTGATAGCACCGGGGACCTCTATCCTGTTACTGCCCTAACACCTCCTCAAGCTTTTCTTGTCAGTCAAGACACGTGGCACCAACAAAACTACACCCAACTATGCGGACCTTAGGGTATTTGGCTGTCTTTGCTACCCTCACATAGATACCAACAACAAACTTGGACCTCGTTCCGTGCCTTCCATCTTTCTTGGGTACCCAACGAACCACAGGGGGTATAGATGTCTAGACCTCAACACAAACAAAATCATTTTATCCCGTCATGTGACCTTTGATGAATCACAATTCCCGTATGGCTCCATGACACCAAACACTTCACCCTCTTACACCTTTCTCGATACACCTCCAAACATCATACAACAACACTTACTCACTAAAAACCTTATCTCACCCTCGCCTACCACTCCTACTCACCCAATTCCTACGCCCAACGATAGTCCATCATCCCACAATCCATCAACTCACCAACCAGACCCAATTACACCCACCAGCCTGACCTCATCGCCCCCTATGCAGGTACAACCCCCCACCCAGGACCAACCCCACCAACTCACTTCCACTACCACTGTTCCACAATCTGTTGGTGTTACTCCTCCGGTACAACAACCGAACCCCAATCCCACGTCAACTCACCCCATGGTCACTCGTTATCGTGTTGGTTCTAATCGCCCTACCCAACGCTTCACCCTAAATGTGTCTACCATTTCTCCACTTCCAAAATCGTACACCCATGCGCTTACTAATCCTCATTGGTTTCGTGCTATGCTTGATGAATATAATGCATTGATTAAAAATAATACTTGGATTCTTGTACCTCGACCACCGGACGCGAACATAGTTCGTTCTATGTGGTTGTTTAGGCACAAACATAATGCAGATGGTAGTCTTAATCGCTACAAGGCACGCCTTGTTGCGAATGGCAGTACTCAGCTTGCAGGTATTGATGTTGATGAGACTTTCAGCCCGGTTGTTAAACCGGCTACTATTCGTACGGTGCTTAGTCTTGCTATTTCTCGACACTGGCCTGTTCATCAGCTTGATGTCAAGAATGCTTTTTTGCATGGCTCGTTGTCTGAGACTGTTTATATGTATCAACCACCTGGTTTTAGGGATCCGCAGCATCCCGATCATGTTTGTCTCTTGCAGAGATCACTTTATGGGCTTAAACAAGCCCCTCGAGCTTGGTTTCAGAGGTTTGCTGCATATGCTACTCGGGTTGGTTTTCATCATAGCCGTTGTGACTCTTCACTGTTCATTTATCATCAGGGGACAGATATGGCTTATTTACTCTTATATGTTGATGATATTGTCTTAACTGCATCTTCTACATCATTATTACAGAGGGTTATTACTTCCTTGCATACAGAGTTCTCCATGACTGATCTTGGCCCGCTTAATTATTTTTTGGGCATATCTGTGACTCGTACTCCTTCTGGGATGTTTCTTTCTCAACAAAAGTATGCTACTGAGGTTCTTGAGCGTGCTGGCATGCTTACTTGTAATCCGTGTCGTACCCCTGTTGACACGGATTCCAAGCTTGTTGACGATGGTGATCCTGTTTCTGATCCTACATTATATCGTAGTCTTGCAGGGGCTTTACAGTACCTTACTTTTACCAGACCGGACATCTCTTACGCAGTTCAACAGGTTTGTCTCTTCATGCATGATCCTCGAGAGCCACATCTTTCTGCTCTCAAGCGAGTTCTACGTTATGTTCGCGGCACACTAGCCTATGGTTTACAGCTTTATTCATCATCGACTTCATCATTAGTTGCATACTCAGATGCAGATTGGGCTGGTTGTCCGGTCACTCGTCGGTCTACCTCGGGTTATTGTGTATTTCTTGGCAACAACCTTTTATCTTGGTCATCTAAGCGTCAGGCTACTATTTCTCGGTCCAGTGCTGAAGCTGAATATCGGGGTGTTGCCAATGCTGTTGCTGAGACTTGCTGGATACGCAATTTATTATGTGAGCTCTATACACCGCTTTCTGCTGCTACTATTGTTTATTGTGACAATGTCAGTGCCGTTTATCTCTCATCTAATCCCGTGCAACATCAACGCACGAAGCATATTGAGATTGACATCCATTTTGTTCGAGATCTGGTCGCTACGGGTCATGTTCGTGTTCTTCATGTCCCGTCCCGCTACCAGTATGCGGATATCTTCACCAAGGGGTTGCCTACTGCTCTGTTTAATGAATTTCGCTCCAGCTTGAGTGTTCGTTCCTCTCCCGCTCAAACTGCGGGGGGCTGTTAGCGATAGATTATATGGGCTTAGCCCAGTCATGTATTTGCATTGTATTGTTAGCCCGCTAGATTATTATATATGTCATCTCATGTAATCGTATCAATTCATTAATCAATATACGGTTATACCTTTAATATTAACCGTATACTTATCAAATAAATGGGTCACCGAAATTTGAATTTGATATTTGGAGTCTTAAGATCGATTTTGTGTTTGAAGACTTGGTTTTATTCAAGTCGTTTTAGTTTTGTACGATCATTTGAGAATTTATCTGTTTGAAAATTTGGATATTCGTTTGTCACACTTTTTAAGTTGGTTTCCGGAATTTGATTGTCTTTGTTGAATATCGCGTGAATGCTTTATTTGTTTGATCAGCTGTTTTAAATCTGTCGGTTAACATTTTCATTTTGAAGTCGCGGGGGGAAGATGGAGGGGTTATTTTTGGATCGAATTTGTTTTGATATAGAAAATAGAGAAATGATATGGCTTGCTACTAAACATTCCTGCTCGTCCTTTTACTGCTAGATTTTTGACATATGAAAGAATGACTCTTTAGATGAAGTGAGATAATTAGTAAAATCCATGTGTTATATTTTCATATTGGTTGGAGGATAACTATGCAATAAGATATAACAATACTAAAAAATAAATAAATAAATAATCCCTCAGTCCCAAAATTATTGTCCAGTTTGAATTTTCAAAGTCAAACTGGTTCATCTTTGACCGTAAATATATATTTTTTTATTATATAATACTTGATGAAAAATTATATCATTGAAAAGTACACTTAAAACCCAGTCCATTTATATATTTTGCATCAAATATTATATAACACCTACAAAAATATTTAAGGTCAAAGTTGAAGAAGAAAGACTAAAAAAGTTAATAGTGGACAATAAATTTGGGACGGAGGGAGTAACTAAAAAACAGGTTTGATACCAACCAAACACCCCTAAATATTGAATAAAACGCGCGAATCTCCCCGTCTTTCACTCGCCGGACTACCACTACGCCACCGTCACAAATAATCGATCGATTGATTCATCTAATCAATGACGAATCCTTTAAATATTTATCATTATTATTTCAGGGTTTCAATTTTATTCCTCCTTTGTTTTCCAGGTAAATTTTTTTATTAATTATTGATCCAATAACAATTAAGGGGGGTGTTTGTTTAAGCTTATTTGTGGGCTTACGAGCTTATATGATCCCGGCTTATTTTTCATAAGCTTAGATTTTTTGGCTTATTTCGAGACTTTTTTCTATAAGATTATTATGATATAATAAACTTATACAACCACATATGTCTCGAAATAAGCCGGAATCATATAAGCTCGTAAGCCCGCAAATAAGCTTAAACAAACACCCCCTTAATTGTCATTGGATCAGATAGTTTTTATGTTATCGGCATATCGCCTTTGTTTTTATTTGTATAAGTATTGTATGACTTAAGTACCTGTGTTTGTGAATGTTTCGAGAGTCGTTCATTGGATTGGAGTAGTTAGACTAGTTTGGGTAGTTTTTTTGGTGATTGGTGAAATGTATTATTATTTAGAAAATTGTATACAACTGATATAACAAACTATAACGCTATAACAGACTATGGCTCTTCGTAGCTCTATATCTAGATCAATACATAGAAAATATAGATCAGACATTCAAAAAGCAATACAGCTATAAGCACTTCTTGGTTGCATCCAAATCCATCTCAGATGCTACTGTTACATTCATTCACCAAAAAATGGACTGCATTTCCTCACTTTATGAAAGAAATTCTAGTGTCAACTGCGGTCTTCATCTACACAGAATTGCATTAGAATCCTTCCGTAAATGATAAAAGAGGCATCATCCACTCCATTCCAGATCCATCCAACCTCCTATAGGACTATAGATGGTACAGCCACATCCAGTGGCGGAACCAGGAAAATATGTTGCGGGGGGCAAAAAGTTTTTTTTTGACAATAGCAACAAAATGCGGAAGAAAAATTAGGTTCGAAATGATAAATCGAGTATTGTTACTTGGAGATGAATGATTTATAAGGATTGAGAGTGTTGAATGTTGGGGTTTAGTATGTAAGTGGGGGGCAATTTGAATTTTAGTTGGGGCGCACTTTTGAAAAAAAGTCAAAATTAAAAAACAAAAACTTGTACTAAAATCTCAATTTTTTCGGCTAGCGATGGGGGACGCCGCCACCCCATAGCTACCATGTACATCCGCCCCCACATCCTCATACTAGCTAATCATGATGTTAGACTCACAGGCATTATCCATTAAATAAGCCAATCCTCTCCTCTAGAAAGAATGTTTTAACTGAATCAACTACATTTCCCAAGTCATAGGTCCAAACCATAACCCATAATGCAGCTACATCCTCACATTAGGATCACGGAAGGAGCATATCACCCAGGCATCATTGATACAGAAAACATCCCACTACGCATTATATAGCAGAATCATCGCAAGTAAGAGCAAAGCTAGGACCAAGAAGTCTCATCTTTCATGACTCTCTATTCCTAGATGCTCACTTTTACTTATACTGCTCAAAAAACCATATCCAAACACCCCTTTATATGCTCTGCTGAACCAAGTAGAGATATAAACAGGTTGACCAAAGCTCTAGAAACAGCCCAACATAGAACTAAACATGATTGACCATCAAATAGGGGATTTTCATCATTATCAACCACCTTTCATACTATGAATTCAGGCAGACCTTTATCATGACACACAACATTCTGCAATAATCTGAGGCAAGAGCAAATGAAACTACACTGGAAGGAAACTATCCTTATGGAATCTACTAGCCTATGATTTATGAAACAACCTTAACACAGAATAGACATCCACCACCAAGGCGTGCTAAGTCTGCTCAAGAGTCAAGATGTTTAAAAATTATAGGATTTCAATCCCAAAGTACGTAACCATCTTGACCAGACTACCATATTCACACATTTGCTCTTGAACCATCAGATTTCCAGCAATTAAGCTGATCATCCAGATATCCATTCATGTACCTGGAGACTGTAATTTGACTTCCAGGCTCTGATGCAGTATAATCAACACTTTAGAGCCGTTTTCAATTCATCCAACAGGAAACTATCGTTATGACCTTTGCTAACCAATGGAACACAAAATCACCATATCAACAACACAGCTACTTCAACCAAGTACACTGCATTGATAAATAGGGAATCCTCTGAATCAAGGATTTCAAGATCAAGGTACATAGCCATCTGTTTTAACCATTGCAACCAATACACCAATCATAGCATTAAGAAAGGGTGACCTTTAGTTAGGGAAAGTAGCTTCATCTTGCACAGCTCACTAGCACCCATCCTAAAACCACCCCACAACACTTTCATTGTAAACTTTTCATATCAATGTCCCACTTCTTATAAGTTTGAATCACTGCTGCATACTTTTTCACATTCAGACTTATAAGTTTCCATTTAATCTCCTCTTTCACAATCTTGATTAATGTTTCTTCATTTCTCTTCTTATTTTGAAACAATCTCAGATTCCTTTCATGCCACACATTATAAACACAAGCTGCAGTTCCAATCTTACTCATCACACTCTTTATGTTATTCTTGCAGTGCATCATCAGAAGTCTTTCAATTATATCATTCCATTCATCATTAGCCTGATCCATATAAAACTAGTTTGGGCAGTTATTTTTTTGTTTACAGTTGAGGCATGAATATGAAATAGTTTTGGATTCCAGTATGAAGCTAAACGAATATATGATATGTTTATTGCTATGGTGTTTTTGGGATGTAGCATAAAGATTAAAAA
This sequence comes from Artemisia annua, assembly GCA_014162995.1. Taxonomy (NCBI): domain Eukaryota; kingdom Viridiplantae; phylum Streptophyta; class Magnoliopsida; order Asterales; family Asteraceae; genus Artemisia; species Artemisia annua. The sequence goes on along the minus strand of LBNU01030094.1, from coordinate 82,679 downwards.
AGATACCGTGTGTTAAGGGTTAGTAATTTGTGGTAAGAAGCATATGTGAAAACATGTATACAGAAAAGACGCTTGTTAAAAATCGTTATCACAGATTATAAGTAAAGTATATGGATGACGGGGTGATGATGACCAATGATAGTTGCATCGGTTTGTTCTGCGGTTGATGAAGCTAGCGCTTACTGCTTAGGTGTCACTTTAAGTTTCCGACAAGCTATCAGTGAACCGTTGGAATTGATTGCTATAAAGGGTCTGCTAGGAACAACTAAAGTTCTAAAGATTTTGTTTTATCTCCCTGTGAACATAGAAGCACATAGGCTTCATAAGTCCTTGATCAGATACGACCATTTTCATACGTGTTTACATATATGTTTGATATAAGTGTGATATAAACTGCTTACTTATGGCTATTTTGGTTATGCAAATAAAGACAGTTCATGTTTCTAGGATTTTGATGCATTGCGTCAGACCCAGTTTTGGGGCAGTGCAGCCTGGGCTGACGCATAGGGCCCCAAACTTTTGAGGGGCACCACTCTTTCAAAGCCCATGTGTATTAATATATTCATAAACCTCTTTTTAAGCCCAAGAGACCAGAGGATGCAAAGTTCAAGCGGAAATATAAACTACTGCACTTACAACTAATTGGCACTATCTTTGGTAATAAACTATTATATCCATTTAAGCTTTGTTTATTAGTTGGGACGTTAAGCTAATGAATGTAGTTGGACTTTAGAATAAATTTATATTTTTCGATTCGTTGTAGGTTTTCTTCCTTTAGCAGTGCATCAATATCAAATAGTTAAATATTCTGATGATCATGTTTTTAGGTTGCCTAAGTTATCGCACAGGGCACCCGAAATCCATGGGCTTGCCCTGCATTATGTCTATTTTTACAGTTAGATTGATATAGTCTGCTGGTGTTGATTTTCATGTGGTTATCACTTTTTGCTCGCAGAACTCTTATTGTCAGCAGTTGTTACGCTTGAGTCTCTTGAAATATACACAACCCATGAATGGATAACATCCTCGCCCACAGTTTACTTTCTATGTGACAAGGAGAACAAGACAGTTTTACCAGATGTGAAGAAGACAAAGACTGTATACACTTTCAGGGCTGAAGAATCTTTTCAGGTATAAATAAGAAAATGAGACTTTCCAACTGCTATCCCTGCTAGTTATTTCCTTTTACTCTTTGGATTTGTGGTATCATCATTCTCGCAAATTATTTGTCTTGCCAAATACACCATAAGCAAAAGTGTATAGCGTCCATTGCTCATGTTTTGTTTTATTTTGATACACTGTAGAAGGAGTATTTCTCTAGTCTTCTTAATTGTTTGAAAGGAATCTTTAGGAGTTAAATTTGTCTTACCTACAGTGCTACACAATGTTAAAAACTTTGAGCAGTTGAAATGCAATCTTTCCTTCTATGCTAGTTAAAAAATTGGTTATTTTTCTTATTATTCTTCCAAAACCTGTTTGTAACCTATACGTGTGTTTGACATTATGTCAGGACTGGAAGTCTATCTTATCTCACTTTGCATTTTTTATGTTGGTTTAACATTCTTAATAAAATGTCTCTGTTAGTTGTTGTTTTATTTATCAAGGTTTAAGAACTGAGTTACATTGTAGGTACAGGTAGCAACATGGGAGGGTCAGTTGGGTTGGGTGATGTTTCAAATTGGGTTGACCCACAGCCACTTTTTTGCCATATCTATGGTTTCTGTAAATATATAATGTGTATGATTACAAAACTATCTTACAAAATGTTTATTAATTAGGCGATTTTGGAGGATGTAAGAACTAAAATTAGTTTTGGGCGCCTTTCGACCCGTTTGAGATTAAATATAAACCAATATTGACCCTTTTAAGTAATTGGTCACAATTGGCACCCCAATTGTTGGTGTTACTGAAGAGCAGTTTATATGATCCGCATCAATTATATCTTTAAGGAACGATGAATTTCAGCGTCTTTTTATTTCCTATCATAAATGCATTTGATTGACTTATGGATTTGTAACATCCAAACAGGTATTTGGGGCAGTTCATGTTATATCATGATTGTAGTGTATTTTTTGAAACTGACTTAAATTGGTGCTTAACATTTTCAGCCTCTTACCGATTTCACTAGTAAAAAATGCAAGCGATGTGGGTTCTACGAAGAGGATCGTCTTAAGTCCGATGATGTGTTTGATGAGTGGGAATTCTGCCCTTCTGATTTCAAAAGCTCTGATGGTCGATATATCCGCACCAAAGCCNTACAAAACTAAAAGAATATATTACTAACATCTTATGCAAGTCAAGTATCATTATGTAATTTTGCTTGAATAATAAAATATTATTTTTAATCAAAAAGCATTCTTCTAAAATAATAGGTAGATTATAACATATATACATGTGGTTTTTATTTAGTCCACAAAGTAAAATCATTTGAAACATAGTGATTCATTTTTTAATTGATAATAATACATAATTAAAATAAATAAATAAATAAAAACCCTGTGCAGGTATTATAACTAGTGTGTATGATTATAGAACTATCTTATAAAATGTTTATTTATTAGGCGGTTTTGGAGGATGTAAGAACTAAACTTCATTTTGGGCGCCTTTCGAACCATATGAGATTAAATATAACCAATATTAACCCCGTTTACATAAATTGGCCACAATTGCCATCCCAATTATTGGTGTCACTGAAGAGCAGTTTCTATAATCCGCACTAATTATATCTTTAAGGAATGATCAATTTCAGTGTCTCTCTATTTCCTATCATAAATGCATTTGATTGATTTATGTGTTTGTAATATCCAAACAGGTGTTTGGGGCAGTGCACGTTATATCATGATTGTAGTGTATTTTTGGAAACTGACTTCAATTGGTGGTTAAGATATTCCGCCTCTTACTGATTTCACTAGTAAAAATGCAAGCGATGTGGGTTCTACGAAGAGGATCGTCTTAAGTCCGATGATGTGTTTGATGAGTGGGAATTCTGTCCATCTGATTTCAAAAGCTCTGATGGTCGATATATCCGCACCAAAGCCAAGGAATTCAATGCGACATTTGTGTGCCATAAGTGCGTGGATGGTAAATTCTTTCTCTAGCTAATATGCATATTCTATACAACCTTAGGGTTGGTTTGAACCCTAGACTATTTCTTTCGGGTAGGGGCTTTCCCGTTGCAATAATATAGTAGGAGTGTTTGAATGCTTGTTTTGTAATCGCTTGTAGTATTATTGCAATTCGAAGCTGCAATATTCAGAGTCTAATGTATGTGTATAAACATACTCAAAGTGTCTATGGTTATCATTTGTCTAACTTTATGTTTGCATTGAGGTTTAAATATTGAGTGTCATGTTAGCTGTAGTAAAACCAACTAATGTATAAGATGTTTCTTGTTTTCTCACATGAATGTTTTTTTTAGCCATTTGATCCGTTGATTTTATTTAATAATCACACTTATCTAAACACTGTAACGCTTGATTAATTGATTATTATTATTATTTTTTTGACATCATATAGTCACTTTCAAAACACATATCCAAAAGCCCCCTTAAACTCAGGTATATAAGAATACCGATTTTTTTAGGATGTTCACTCATGATATCGTTTATATAAGTCAATGACACCATCAACAGGCTCAAAGCCTTCTTGTATCCTGCACATAAGTTTATAACAGTCCAAATCTTACCACTTTTTTAATTATTTTAAGTTTTTTTTTTGTGACAATAACCGAAAATTGCTGTTAACGGCACAGGAATGAACTCAGATACCTCACTTGATGAAAAAGATAACAGGATGCACTGGTCTGTAATAATCATTGGCCTAAGTGTCGTGGCTTCAACTGTACTATTCATCGTGGGACTAGTTGTGGCATACAAGTATTGGCAGAAGAGGAAGAGACAACATGAACAGGCTCGGTTTATGAAACTATTTGAAGATACAGATGACATAGAAGATGAGTTAGGTATTGGTCCTCTCAGTGATTCAATTTAACGAATTTTTTCTGCTGTTTTCTTTTCTGCTTGATTATTTGTATATATAAAGCGGTTGAGCATCTCTAACGGGGTTATTATATGGGTTGATATGGTAATGACATTTTCTTTAGGGCGTGGACTAGCTTTAGTAGTTTGTGTTGTATTCCAAATTTTATTCTATTGACATATATAGAAAATTCTAGTTTTTCGATGCCATTGTCGACTCTTTTGTGTGTGTTTTCGTGTGCCATTTTAGTTTGGAGCCAAGAAAAGGTATAATTAACCAGTGTTATCCAGTTAGGCAAGATAGGTGGGTCACGCGGGTTAGTTTCGGGTCAAAATGAGACTTTTTAGCTACTTATTTTTTTTTATATCTTATTTTATGTGTTTGATCATTTAGAGATTAAACATAACCCTAGTCGGCAGTAGCCGGTAGGTATATGCTAATCAAACAATTACCATGTCACGTTAGTTAAAATACCGTACCATCTTGCTTATGGCCTTCAGGCCTTGTGAATGATCTGTATGCAGCAACGAGCATGGTGCCGCCTTAATGCATACGAGTTCGAGTTCACATATGTTTTTGAGCTCACGTTTTTTTCAGATCAATCAATATCCTTGTCTGAAGTATCCTTGTTCCCCTTCTTAATTTTCCTTTCTCATTGCGATTCTAGTTTTGAGTTGAGACACAAAGTTGCCGGACGCTAGTGTGACGACAATCTACTCATGTATTTTTCTAGAGACAGCTTTTCGAACCTCCATAATAATTAAATATTTGTTGTGAAAGGACTATTTAAACCTTAACGCTCCCTAATGTTTTGTATAAGTTCTTTGCTCTTGAGTTAGTCGCGTATTTTCTTGACTTTTTTTATGAGTGGCTATCGAATTCAATGTTTATATATATTCAAGCTTTTCGAGCTGAGCTCAAGCATGGATAATTAAAGCTTGTCGAGCTATCGAACCAAGCTAAAGCCTACTTTATATTTTTCGAGCCGAACTCAAGCCTTGTTAAGCTCGAGCTCGGCTTGACACAATTACAACTAATTTTATAGACTAAAGTTTAACATCAACCAAAGATAATTCATTTGGGCTTCAAGAAAGAATTATTAATGTTTTATTAAGGTTTAAAATCAGCATAAGATATTTCGTTTGGGTTTCGAAAAAGAAATATGTCAATAATTAATATTTGGCTAAGAGCGATATTGTTGATTGTGTAGATTAAACTTTTGTCATATTTTTTAAACAATCGTGTTTTTGAGCGAATGAGATCATAGTCTTTAATATCTTTTATATAATAAAACAAAACCCCAAGTGGGGACTTTTCCATTTCAAAAAAACTAAACCATACCTTATTTAGTAATAATATTATTTAAAAAAAAAGATTATTTTCTTATTAAGTAACATTTTATATTTATCCATAATACAAGTAGAAGATAAATACAAAAAATATAGATAAGAAGCAATTAACAATAGGATTAAAACTTTTAAATAATTATCTTTAATAATAAAAAACTATAATTAAACATCATAAATCAAACAAAATAAAGATTAAATTATTTGTTTTTTAATAAATAAAAATATATGATTCAAAAAAAATTTAAAAAAAACCCGCGCGTGCGCGGGTATTATAACTAGTATTTTCTAAAACTATTTTCATCTCCATATTTATAGATTTAAAGCATAATATATGAACAAATTCAATTATTTCATAAAAAATCAACATAACAACAAAAATAATACATAATCTCGTTGGAACAAAGTATGAGAGAAGTAAAATATACGGAGTATATTATAAACCCAAACCCGAATATACCCGATCTCAAATATATAGATTATAAACCCAAACCCGCATATACCCGATCTCAAATAAAACCGCCCTGACTAGACATGAACCTATCAAACCCCAACCCTAAATAGGGTCAAGTTCAATTCGGGTGTGTTTTCTATTACCTTCCCCGAAGTGACCCAACCTAGATTGACCGAAACCCGACCAACCTGACCGCTTTACTCATGGCTTTAAACTTTTTACATTTTATAAGGTTTTTAATAGCTAAAAAGTGTTGTTAAATCTACCAAGACCGGAATGGAATGATGCCATTTCTCTTGTGGGACTGAACTATAGTTTTCGAAAGTTGAGGGGCAAAATCGAAAGTTTATTTGACCCTTTTGGGAAAATTGGATATTAATACAACGTATGTGTTTTAGGTCAAGCAACGAGAGGGGGGCTGTGTTCTTAGCTGCCAATCGCCATTGACATAATGAAACGAAAACAAAGTACACAACAAGATCGAATAAGCTGGTTACCAGATTGCTTACTTATCGAAATCATCTCTCGTTTACCTCAGACAAAATACGCCATAAGAACAGGTATACTTTCCAAACGATGGCAACATCTTTGGCCTCAACTTCCTAATCTCATTATAACACGTGAATCTATGCATGAATATGAGTACCCCCAGTTCTATTCATCCATCAAAAGAATTATAAGTCAACGTGGCCAATCGAACCTCAACAAATTCAAACTGCATGCATATTACACCGATCGGACTAAATCTCAAGTCAACTATTGTATTCGTAATGCTATTATTCATAACGTTCAAGAGGTTGATTTTGATCTATGTCATGATCCAGATGTTAATTTTTGCGACGGATGGTTTGTTTTACCTGAGTTTTTTTTTCACCAGTTCAAGTTTTATTCATCTCACATTGTGTGGGTGCCTATTTGAACACGCACATGTCGTTAGTTGGGAAAACCTGAGAACTTTGCATATTCAAGATGGGGAATTAGACCAAGATGTGATTAAAAATATTTTATCCGGAAGTCCTCTTTTGGAAACTTTGGAGTTGGCTTGTTGCTGTGATTTAGAGCGGATTGATATTCCTAACAAGAGTGTTAAGAACTTGGTGCTCTTTGGAATCTCTGATTCATATTATATGGATATGGTCGAAATCAATGCTCCTTATATTTTGTCACTAGTATTCAAAAGATATTTGTTAGTACGGGATCTTGTGTTGCTAAATGTGTCTTCCGTAATTAAAGCTGAACTAGATTATTCCCAACCTAGACCGCCTAAGGAAATGCATGAAGAGATGCTCAAAGGATTAATACTAAGCCTTGGCCATGTCAAGGAGGTTAAAATTGGGGAAGGATGCTTACAGGTAAAACTTTCTTTTTTTTACTTTGGCAAATTTTAGTGGTTGTTCGGAAACAAACCATGGAGCATGAACATTTTTCTTTACATACTCCTTTTTTATTGTTGAGGGGGGTGTAATTACAAGTTCCTTTTTCATTTTGCCTTGATAACAGTCAATTCATACAGGCATTGCTCCATTTTTTATATATATATTTTTTCATTACTATTTTGTTGGCAGGCTCTCGCTGGTTTAAAAGCTAAAGGTTTCATATTTCCATCAAACTTGAAGGGTCTTCAAGAGATTGATTCACACTGAAGTAGTGATCGGGAAGAACTATTGCTTAATCATGGTCCTAATGTTGAAGAAGTAAGTTGATTGATAGCTCTTTGAATTTATGTTTAGGTTAGATATGGTTTATGCATTCCAAATGCATTTTAAGTTAGTACTCGCAAACTATTTGTGTCAGCAGATTCTCTATGATCATTGACTCTATTATTGTAATTCTGCCCTGTTCATTTTTTGGGTATATCACGCTCATGCTTAAATTCTTTTTATGGTTATTGTAGTTTGAGTAATAAGATTGTTGATGGTAGGATTGCTGACTCGTAGTTGCAGATGAGAGTTCATGGTTATGTGACATTTATTTAATGGGTAGCTTTTACCATTTAATAATTCTTTTGATCAAATTATATGGTTAGTTTAGTCAAGCAACGAACATTTTGCAAACATATTGTTTACATGACAAGGAGCATTCATACTGATTGGCGATTGCATTCATGTATCGACAACGGCATACAAAAACTGAAACATTATGTAATTACATTGAACTATGGAATGCAATCTTATTTGTTTCAGCTTCATCCGTCCGATGCTTCATCTCAGTCTTATTTCCTTTTCTTCTGCTCCATTAGTTAAAGGAGAGCCCTTTCTATTTCATTTCCTGTTTTTTGTCCTCCACTCACACTAATCCTTGTTCTTATTAAATTAAGAATCAAGACATGAGTGCCCACAACACACATCATCTTTGGTTTTAAAAGATAGATAGTATCCGAGTTTGAAATTGTAGTAGTTTGTTGTGGTTGTTTGTCTTGAATATTCTGGAAACGACGTGTAAAATATTACAGTTCAAACTTCAAAGGGTGGGTAGGAATTGCAGTTAGCTTGATTTAAGAATATAGTGTTTTGAGAAGGAATAATGGAGTAAATGACTGAAAGTGATTTGTTTCATGTATACGGCTCTTTTCTCATAGGAGTGGTGTTACTGTTTCTTGAGACCATATTGAAAACAGTAGGTTTGGTGTGTGGTATGTTTGTGTGTGTGGTGTGTGGTATGTTTGTGTGTGTGGTGTGTGGGTATGTTTGTGTGTGTGGTGTGTTTGTGTAGTAGGTTTGCTGGTCAACACTACGGGGGTTTGGTGGTTGCTGTTGGTTTGATGGTGAGAGTGGATGCTAATGTTTGTGGTACTCACTATTACATCCGGTCTTATTATATAAGGATGCTTGCATCTCTACTTTTTTTTTAAAGCTGGTCGAACATGTGTTCTTCTATCTCATAACAATCTCATCAGATATGATTGCAAAAAATATACTTCTATCATATCTAGTGCTTGAATAAGATTTTTATCTTAGGTGGGTTTCATGCCTTTAAAAAACAGAGTTTGGGAGAAAAATGAAACTTTTTAGCTACTTTTTTATCTTATTTTTATGTGTTTGATCATTTAGAGAATAAACATAACTCTAATCAGCAGCAGCCAGTAGGTATTTGCTAATCAAACAATTACCATGTTACGTTAGTTAAATAGAGTACCATCTTGCTTATGGCCTTGTGAATAGTCTGTATGTAGCAACAGGCGTGGTGCCACCTTAATTCATGGGTGTCATTTTTTGGGTGTATTAAATTATGCATACGAGTTCCAGTTTACATTTGTTTTTGAGCTCACGTTTTCTCAGATCGATCAATATACTTGTCTGAAGTATCCTTGTCCCCTTCTTAAGTTTCCTTTCTTATTACGATTCGGTTTTGAGTTGAGACTCAAAGTTGCCGGAGGCTAGTATGACGACGGTCCACTCATGTATTTTCTAGAGATGAGTTACGTTGCTTGCACACAAAATCCAGATACTAAACCAACGTAAACAACCATGTTTAGATAATTATGCATTACTTTGCTCAAAAAAGAAAATAACATATTACAGTACATGATTACTTCAAACACTTAATCGATATCTTAAAAGGTATAATTTTCAAAGAAAAAACACCAAATCAATGAGACAAGAAACAGAGTCAATTGCCAGTTCGCCATAAGGAACGTTCTTCGATTGGACAGAGTCAATCTTGAGGTTTTTGATATCTTGTATATTTCCTGTTTTCATTAGGCAGTTTGGTTTAATGAGCCACCAGGTTTAAGATTGATATCCTCCAGTTTCCCAGATAAATCCATGACATCAGGCTCCTGTATATTGTTCTCCTATACATAAAGTAGAAACAAGGTAATTGATGATTCCATAGCAATTTTTTACTTTAGATATAATAAATGAAGTCATACGTCCAAAAATGGGTTTCAAATTTCAGATTCAACTTTTCAAAAATAGTTTTGCGTTTCATCCTCATGAAATATTATATAAGGTTATGAATTTATCTAATTGGCTAATTGCCATTTCATAAACTGGTGAATCTCATTGCGATTTTATGTAATAAACCAAAACTGTAATGTGCATATATTTGTATCTTTTGATTCGCTATTTCCTTTCACTAAATACACATAACAATTTTCTTATATAAGAAAGCATTTAAACATAGCCAGCTTTCGTAAAACATTGATAACTTACTTGGTATTCCAATGCCATCTTAAGTTGTGCTAAAACTTCTTTAGCTGTTGGTCTTTTTTCTCTATCATCGTGTAGGCACCGGTAGGCAATCATCTGAAATGTTAAGAGTGATTTTGGCACGATTTCTTTCTTTATCGCCTCAAACACCATCTCATCTTGTTTCCCTTCTTCAAAGCTGTGCTTAACAAAATCGAGAAACAGACCCTCGTTTTTGTTGATTGGATAGGTTGATCTACCACACAAGATCTCAAATAAAACCACCCCAAAGGAATATATGTCAGATTCAATGGTTAAGAAACCTGTTTTTCGGTACAATGGATCAACATACCCCCTTGTGCCACAAGCATGGTCGATGATATAGTTTTCTTTTTCATATACTGTACTTATCAAAGATAGCCCAAAATCACCCACTTTTGCTTTCCAATCATCAAACAAAAGAATATTTTGAGTTTTGATGTCCCTGTGTATCACCACCTCCTGTCCTGTTTCATCATCACCATGAAGGAAAGCCAGCCCACTTGCAACATCAATACAGATGTTAAGTCGTTTCTTCCATGTAAGTCTAGCATCATTTAAATATCTATCTAGACTTCCTCTAGATGCATGTTCGTAAACAATGATTCTTTCGCGCGTTTCATTGCTATAGCCTACAAGACCAATAACATTTGTATGCTTATACTCACAAAGAATTTGTAATTCATTGTAGTATTGTTTCTCTCCTTGACCATGACTTGTATCCAACCGCTTTGCGACAATTGTTTGATGTCCATTTCCACGTGCAATTTCTCCTTTGTACACCCCTCCAAAACCTCCTCCTCCAACGTAATTTTGAGGACTGAAGTTATTTGTGGCCGACTTAATGTCTTCATATGACATTCTGAAGTTGTCTTTGTGATTTTCCTAGGAAATACAAGAAATTGGATAAAAATATTGCCCCACAGTAAATTGCAAAAATCATCCCTAAGTTTTGGCGAAATTGTATGTTTCGTCCCTACTTTTACGAAACTGCAAATACAGTCCATGTGAGAAACAGTCCCTTCCAAGAGTAAAATGACTAAGTTACCCCCGTTTTCAAGCCCTTAATTTTTCAATTCATTTTTTCTATTTACTTTTCTTTTTAATTCATCATGTTCATCCGTCTTTTCAAATTTAAACAACCACACACCTTCTTAATCATACTAAACCCCGGTTTTGATCCGACTAATCCATATCAACAATAAACCAATGACACCCTCAATCTCATTCCTACCTTAAATTATTTTCCTAATTTACCCACACATTAAACTCACCATTACCTCCATTTTCTCATCATCAAATTTATTAACCATTAAAACACTAACGCGCACCATAAATTTTTGATCCTCTTAACTAGTTGCAAGTCTCTAGATAATAAACTAGAATTGATTTCCTTTTTATTTTTTCGAAAGGCACTAGAATTCATTTCCTATATAACATCATAAGGTTATCTTTATCATTCTTTCTAACATCCCACTATCCAACATCCCACTATCCAACTATCCAACTCCACACCTTTACAAAACCCATGTTTCCTAAAGTGTTTTTTGTTTTTTTTTTCTTTGCAAAAGATGAACATATATTAATCTTCCCAATCATAAGTACATCATAAGAATAGTAGAAAAGATATGGGATAGGCCTCAAATCTTATACACACACGACATGCTACTAAAACTATCCAACAGTTAACAGACAATACTAGAAGCAATATCTGATAACCCAATACTCAGTCAAACACAAAAATAGAACCAGAGCATTCACCTTCACTACATTCATCACCAATTCACCTTGATAATTGCACCTTAACCATCTAGCTACATTTCCATCTTACCTTTCTACCAATGATTACTCGCACCCACAGTAACCATAGTTGAAGGGTTAATGGCTTCACTAGGCACCCATAACCCCTCCACTGAAGGGCTCTGCCAGTTATACTACATTTCCATCTCAAGAATGGCTTCATATAACTGGGAACACACTCCTCCAGTGAGGACCAACCAAACCTCTTGTGGGAATGTAAAGCATGGACCATGAAGTGTCATCTTGCACCACTCTCAATTCCATGCTACTTACACTCCCCTCCAAGACCATTTACCAGAAACTGCAGATACAGTCCCTATGAGAAACATATGAGGTGAATATCGTCCCTTCCAAATGTGAAATGACTAAGTTAACCCGTTTTCAAACCCTTTAATTTTTCACTTGATTTTTTGTCTATTTCTTTTCTTTATAATTCATCATGTTCATCCATCTTTTCAAATTTAACCAAGCACACACCGTCTTAATCATACTTGTTTATAGGTATCAACAATAAACCAATGACACCCTCAATCACATATACCTTCAATTATTTTTCTAACTTACCCACACATTAAACTCACCATTAGCTCCATTTTCTCATCATCAACTTTATTAACCATTCAAATACTTCTTAGTGCACCATAAATTTTTATCCTCTTGCGAAAAATAAACCTAAACTAGTTGCAATTCTCTAGCTAATAAACTAGAATTCATTTCCTATATAACATCATAAGGTTATCTTTATCATTCTTTCTAATTTCTTAATTGCTTCTCATTTCATCTTAATCATTCACTAACATCCTACTATCCAATTCCACATTTTTACAAAACCCATCTTTTTGTGAGGATTTTTGCTAACGGCTGTGAGAGTGTACAAGAAGATTTGTTTGATGAATAGTATAATTGGTATATATATCTAAGGTAAGGTTGGTAATCATGGCTTTGTGTGGTGTTTGTGGTTTGCTGAATTTTTGGTTGTCAATGTGTTTCGTTTTAAAAGAAAAAAAAAAGAAAAAAAAAAGGTAGTAATTCATTATGAGAATAATTCAGTGGCTTGAAGACAGGGGTATTCTAGTCATTTTATTTTTGGCAAGGACAATATTCACCCCCCAAAAGTTTCCCACATGGATTGTATCTGCAGTTTCTTAAAGATGGAGATGAAACATGCAATTTCACCAACCCTTAGGGACGATTTTTGCGATTTACTCAACAAAAGGACAAAAAAAATAAATAAATATAAACAAAGTGTAACATTTTAATATCAATATTATAGAATACTACTTACTTGAAGTGATATTGCTTTCTCAAGTTTTGTAACGACAACTTTCATTGTTGGGCGTCGGTCGTGAGTAGGTGCCAAACACTCGTACATTATTTCTAAGTATGTGTCCAAAGAATCTTCGTTGGGTCCTTTCGGTAGAAAGGAATTGTTTTCGCCATTTTCTTCCCTAAGTTTAGGACATATCTGTTTCTTTATTTTTCCTTTATCGGACCATCGTTGTACCAACGGCTCCCTCGTATAATTTTCCGTTTTATAAATAAGCCTATTAATAGAGTACCCAAATAAGATTTCAGACATAACCACCCCAAAACTATATACATCTGATTCTCTTCTCGTTTTGAAACTCCCCAAATATTCTGGGTCTTCGTAATACAAGATTCTATTGCCAAAAATACTTCTCGGATCGAGAACCAACTCATCTTGATTTGGAGGCAGGAACACTGAGGATTCAAAGCCAACAATCTGTGCCCCCCAATTATGGTCCAATACAATGTTGTCAATACTTAGATTATTGTAAATTACTATCTTTTGGTCCTCCATTTCATAGTGTAGGTAATGCAATCCTTTTGCAATATTAAGACAAATTTTCAAACGTTGTTCCCAAGTAAGATTACGTGATTCCAAAAACTCAGGAAGCTGTTCTCTATAAGAATAATACCTATAAACAAGTATCCTATGAGAATCTTCATCACAAAATCCAAGAAGAGGTTGGATGTTCTGATGCGTACAACTACTTGCAATTTCAAAGATTCTATAAAACATCTCATGACCTGGTCTTTCAAAGAGTGCTATCCGTACAGTATAGTGTCGTTTGGGTGGTTGTGATTTATTCTTCGTTATTGCGGATGGAAGATATTCTCTATCAAAACATTTGAGTTTTGCGCTGTAATAAGTAATATAATCAAGCTTACTTCCAATTTTAGTTGAGAAATTAGACGTGGCTGACTTTATGTCTTTGAGTGTAATCCTCAAGTGTTCAACGTTCTTTACCTGCAACATAAGTAAATAATAATTCACCCCATGTAGTCATCGATCGTGATAGACTGATAGATGATACACTTATATACTTATATCCTAGAAATTCTAAGGTTCTTAAAGGATAGGACCAGCATAACTAAATACACTAAAATTGATTCACCTTAAACTAACTGATCTTTTTATCTCTTGTGATAAGAATAGAGTAATATAGTAGTTGTGTGGTTAGAATTATTAATTTAGTTACTTTCAGAAATACTAGTGGGTACGTACTTGTGCTATGCGACACCATGGTAGAAGAAAAAGCTAGGTGGTGGTGGTGGACGCAATAACTGGTTGTAGCGAGGGGAGAGATGCAGCAGTTGTTAATGGTAGGCAGTGGTTGTCCGTATTAGCAGGGCCGGCCCGTGAATTTAGGTGGCCCTGTGCCGTATTAGCAGGGCCGTCCCGTGAATTTGAGCATAATTACCGGTGAACCACAATGTTAATTTCATTTAATACGGGAAATATATCGATGTTCATAATATTACGATTGATTGTATTCTAATAATGAACAATTTACGTAAATCAAGTCTAGTTTGTTTGTTTTTTTAATGTTTTTTGAACAAACTAGCTTGTTGTTAACAAAATATATACTCCAGGTTATAAATTCGGTCATTGGATACATGAATGATTATTAAAATATGTGGGCCTCGTGGTTTTGACGTCACCTATCAAACGAAAAAACAATGCAAATTATATAATATGGGCTATTTAGTTAATATAGACATAAACTAGAACAATGGATCAAACTTAAATGTGGCCCTAAGAAAAAGGGGGCCCCGTGACATTGCACGGGCTGCACCCCCTGCAGCCGGCCTTACGTATTAGAGATCAGAGATAGTCTATGACGATGAAAGCATACAGAAAGGTAGTGTGCATCATTTTAGTACATGTATGTAATTTGTATTGTGTATGTTGTTTCATTATCAAGTTATCACTTAACAGTATGGTTAATTTAATCAAATCGTATAAAGATTTAGGGATAAATCCACCGTTAGTCACTAAAGTTGTTCAAAAAATTTGTCTACCTTTCCTTAGTTTTAGAAGTGTCACTTATAAACATCTAGTGACAGAGGTTCTAATAACACAAAAAACTGTCACTAATTCTAACCTTTTAGTTACACTTTTTAAAAAGTGTGGGTAAAAACCTAAAATTTTGATATTTAATGACATTTTTATAGACAAAATGTTCACAAAAGGCGAAAGCTATGCACTCACATTTTTTTTGTGTAACCATAAATAAACTTGTACTTACTTGACTTTTACCTACACTTTTTTTAGTGTGGGTTTTTTAATGACACTCGTTTTATACTTTTGGTGAAATTTTTTTTACCTTTAGCGACACTCTTATTTATTTATTTATTTATTTTAACTTTTGGTGACATTTTTTAAATGTCACTATAAGACAATCTTTTTTATTGAAAATATCTCCATTTGTGCATGTCTCTATTTTATGTCGTCATTAATCCAAATCATTAGCGTCTGTTAATGAGCTCGTTAAGCATGAGGGTTGTGAACTAGTGATTGTGTTTTTGATATTACACATCCAAACACACCTTCATATCCCATACGCTAACCCAAACTCCAAACACCTCCTTCTTCAACATCTCCAACCTTCTCCCATCTCCCATCGCACACCCGCACACACCACAACATCGAACATCCTACCTACTCAGACCAAAATATTGTCCGCTCTTCTCATAGACTTACAACTTTGCTTTTGCGGATCTCATGCGAAGAATTTTCGGCTGGTTACCCAAACGAGTCCTACTTTCACATGAGCAAGCTTAAAAATAGAGTTCTCGGGAGGAACTCTTCTTGCAATTGACCATAAAATGTGTTGTATCATTGTAAGGCGAATGTAACATCAATGGGAGCCATCGTCGTCCTCGATGAGTTTTGCCCCACAATCTTGAACAACTCAGAAGTGACTCTAATACGACTTGTAACATCCATCCTACTCAAACCACAATATTAACTGTTTATCCCGTAGGCTCATTGCTTTACTTTTATGGAACTCATGTAAAGACTTTCCAGCAGGTCACACAAACTAGTACTACTTTCACATCAACGCGCTTAACAATAGAGTTCTCTACCCACGGTCGACCACAAAACGTGTTGTGTCATTGCAAGGTGAATGTTATCTTATGAGCATCTTTCCATGCCACAACCGACGTTAGATTTACCTAAGGTACCACAACCTTTTAACAACTGTTGCTTTTTCAACCATTATACTACATCTACAAACTTAGACACATTATATCTACTACATTATAATGCATTTGGGACATTTCCTATTTAGTCTTGAAACAGCCTATTTCCCATTTACTCTTGCAATAGTCCATTTACTCTTGTAACAGCCATCTATAACAACACATTTACTCCTAACATGTGTCCAACCCTGACATTGATACAAAATAAAAAGCAACAAACACAAAAACAAGCCCACCCCATATTTGCTTTTTCTTTCTTCTATCTTCACTTTCTTTTCTCCAACCTAGCTAGAACACACCACATCTCTCTCACTAAATAAATAACAACCGCCGCCCGCCATCATAACCTCATCACCGCCACCAACTCCCGAAATTGCCACCATCTTTTGGTAGTTTATATGGTTTCAGCTAATTTGAGTTGGGTTTTTGGTTGTTGGTGGTGGTTTCGGTTGTCCATAGCCGCCATGTATGCGCACACCAGCTCACCACCACCCACGAGCCGAATATCACCATCCCACTACCATACAATTTTTTTTAGGTATTCTTAAAATTTTAATAGATCAATACATGACTTTTTGAGATTTTTTTTGAGTTCTTTCTATTAATGAAATTTTAAGGGTTTCTACATCTTAGTTTTATAAATGTTTTTGGCGATTTTTTGTTACAGCCACCACTCACCACCACCGTTGTCTCACTAGAAAATATTTATGCTGCCGACCACCACCGGTGCTGATGCTTGGCGCAGCCGCCGTCTCGTCTGGAAAAGCTTCAAGATGTATCTTTTTTCTCTTATGTTTATGTTTTTTAGTTTCAGAAATGATTTCGAATTTCTAAGTATTTTACTTTATATGGAGTTAAAATAAGTTCGTTAACTTATTAGGATTACAAGTTTGATTTTTTAATGACTAACCAAATACCATATCTTGCGCGTTGATTTGTAGCTAGATCTTTGTGGTTTCGGTGATGTAGGTAGCACCGATCTTATCATATTTATGAGAACCGTTTTAGACCTTATTTTTTCAATCTTTATGCTATGCTATGAGGTTAGTGATTAACATTTCAGTTGAAGAAGATTATCATGTGATTATTTTTTTGTTTTACTCGGCTATGGTGGTTAATGGTTGCAAATGATGCCATTTTTAAGTTGGTTTTATTATCGTGTTTATTCTTATTGTGTGGTTTTTATGTGTTTGTTCTTATTGTGTGGTTTTATGTGTTTGATATTCCGGGTTTGTTTCAAAATTCATGTTAATTTTTGTGATGGAAGTTATGGTGACCGAAGTTACCGTGGGTGGTCCGAATGTTGGTTTTAATGTTATGATGTCTTCAATTGCATGTTTAGGAATTTCATGATTCGTTAAGAGTTTGATTTCTTTTGGTGCATATTGTATACCCTTAAAATAAAAAATACATGTTATTATACATATTGTACAAACGAAGAAAAGACATCGGTTCGGTTAGCCAATAAAAACCGCATAAAAAGGAACCGAAGATGACCGATAAAGGTGAATTCTGCGTGACCGGGATCATTTTATTATTGTTATTCTCTAGTTAATTAGCTCATCATTGTTATCTGTTGGTGCCTAAACTTTAATCACAGGATACCCACCGATGCAATACACGAGTACCCCGCTAGTCTATGTTTAAACATCTATGTAATCACCATTTTTAACTGTCATGTTTTCTGACACCAATCATCTCATATCGATGTCATGAAATAAAGATACGGAGAACTAATGACGAAGTATTAGCCAAATGATAACATGTTTAAGTATTAAACAAAGTGCATTTTTTAATGTAGACCATTTATAATTTTCTTTCATAAGTCTATGGTTAATTATGAAGTCAAATAGGATCAAGAAAAGTAAGGATTACGATTCTCTCATATTTAAGCATACATGATAGGCCATGTTATTCAAATTTGTGAGAGGAAACATACATATGAGCCATATTTTTCATTAAAAACAAAAGTTTTAAATACATTATCTTTTTAATGATTAGTGAATGAAGTTGTATCAATGGTTCGGTCCCGAACCCAAACCATCTGCAATGACAACAGTTTTCTAGATGTTGGACTAGTCCTCCAGAGATACTAATCTCGGGTAGAATCCAATTAGTTCTTGACGCACTAGCATCTTGGAATGAACAACCTACTAGCCGGTGTATCCGAAAAGAAACCACGAGACGGAACATTAGAATGTCTCATCTGGTTCTATGACTTTGAATGAACCGGAGGGACAAGCCTGAGCCACAACCACCGGCTAATAAGGTGCGCCAAAGAGTATTATAATTACCCTTGAAGACTTCACTTGATAGGCATTGAATGTGAGCACTTACCACACTCTCTAACACATATTTTCTTATTCTCTCCAAAAATGTACTTATTTTTACGTCAAAGCTTGGCCACAGGCCCCGTGGCAATGCTAACGGTTTGCTTATCTTAGAAGGTATTTAAAAGGATACCTCAAAGTTCATAACATCTGGTACCTTTAGCAAATGACAATCACACATTCTAATATAACCTTTAGCAAACGACAATCACACCATAAGCGATATCCCAGACATATCAAATATTCCACCATGACATATAACCTTTCACAAATAACAATCACACATCCTATGCCATTACACGGTTATTATCCTCCAGATCTATAAACACACTGTTTGTACCGGTAAGCAAATAAGTGAACATGATATGTAATGTTTATTTCTACTTTTCAACTTGAGAGAATTCAATCCTTAAATTAACGAGTGATGCGAAACTTAGAACCATTCTTATATTCATTGATGGCTAATGTTCCGTATCTCCTATATGTTTTACCTTAAAAATTTACATCATATGTATTTTAAATACTAAAAGGGCTTGTTTAAATGATTTTATTTTTGGAACATATAAAACATTGAGAGAGAGAGAGAGAGAGAGAGAGAGAGAGAGAGAGAGAGAGAGAGAGAGAGAGAGAGAGAGAGTTGTCTTGGCCTAATCCGGGTATAAAAGGGTTATATATACTTTCAAAAGTTGACCTTGCTCTCTAGCTCAAATCTTGCCCTAGTTC
This sequence comes from Artemisia annua, assembly GCA_014162995.1. NCBI lineage: Eukaryota > Viridiplantae > Streptophyta > Magnoliopsida > Asterales > Asteraceae > Artemisia > Artemisia annua. The sequence continues at coordinate 63,367 of LBNU01030094.1, read as the reverse complement.
AGTTCGTAATGTGTTTTTAAAAAAAAAATAATAAATAGAACAACTATGTTTTCATAATTATCAATCCTTTTAAAATTAATATATATATATATATATATATATATATATATACCGGTATATATATATATATATATATATATATATATATATATATATATATATATATATATATATATATATATATATGATCTATAAATACCGGTTAAAAGTATAGAGACGTAATAACACGTTTTAAAGTTTTGTAACACAAAAATAAATTCCAGTAACTAAGGCGAACATTTAACAAAGTTTGATGATCAAATTTAACGTATTGATCATTTACGTTATTTTTCATTACGTTAAATTTGATCATCAATACTTTTACGTTATATTTCATTACGTTAAATTTGATCATTTACATAAGGAATTTGCCATTGACATCAGATACTGTTACTCCCTTGATTTGACACATATAGCAAACAATTAAAAGGAATTTGCATATTTTATCATATATAGGGACAAACCGTGAAACATTAATGTAACCACAAAGACTATCCATGTAATTTAATCAAAAATTACGTACCTTCTCTGAGTTGGACATCATACTTTCAACGACACTTCTTGACTCTTCCACTGAAACAATATCCAAGGCATCCTGAGAATGTGTTCCATCCACTTCATAATCGGAAGAGAGTGCCTACATTAAATCAATGAAACATTGGTTGGGGAATCTCTCTTAGAAAAGGAGTTGGTAAAACCTTAAATCAAAAGTCCGTTTTATTTATATCTCATAATTAATCTGTTTCTACATAAGCGCTCTTTATGTTTCACTTATACCGAGGAGGTTTCTCCGAGCTTGGCCACCAGTTAGGACATTTATGTATATTATCGCAATTATTGCCTTCAGTACTAGATAGATAAATATGCAAGAATAAATTACACGCATATTGCATGTTTAGTCCCTAACTCATTTTAATTACACCAGAGATACCTATTTTTGAAACTTGTCCCTCATTTGGTCCATAATTTGGATGGGCCGTTAGTTTATCCTTTAAGTTATATGCCCGTTAGTTCTTCTGTTAATATTTTTTGCACCGTTAGTCCTCATTTTCTAAAAGTCCTCATTTTTTGCACCGTTAGTCCATCCGTTAATATTTTGCACCGTTGTCAATATTTTTACGTTTTCATCCATTTTTAACGTTCTCGTCCGTTTTTAACGTTTTCGTCCATTTTTTTACGTTTTTGTCAATCTTTTTACGTTTTCGTCCAATTGTTTACGTTTTCCTCCGCTTTTTTACATTTTCGTCCATTTTTTTACGTTTTCATATGCTATTTTACGTTTTCGTCCGTTTTTTACGTTTTCGTTTGTTTTCTTATGTTCTTATCCGGTTTTTTACGTTTTCGCCTGCTTTTTTACGTTTTCGTCTGTTTTCTTATGTTTTTATCCGTTTTCTCAATTTTCTACGTTTTCGCCTATTTTTTTGTGATTAGGTAAGTATACTAAAAGAAAATTTGACATTTGATAAAAATGTTTCTGTGTCGATTTTAAATTACGATTTTGACCCCTTTCTGCTCTGAATCATCAAAAGTGTAAAACACGAAAGTTGTCAAGAATGATGTTTTACTTTAGAACTCGCGAGATTTTAACCAAAAAAATACAAAACAAGGGCTGTTTACTACCAAAATTTAAGCCATTTTTTACCAAATTCATAACTTATAAACTCTTGTAAATTTTATACTTGTGTAATCATTAAACTTATTTGAAAAGCGGACAAAAACGGATAAAAACAGATTAATATGTATGAAAAGATGAAAAAAAAGAGAAAAAAAAGCTGACGAAACATGAAAAAATGGACAAAAATAGATAAAAACGTGAGAAAAATGGATGAAAACGTAAAGATGTTCATATAGTTTTCTCCTCTAAAACATATACACCGGCCGTTGAGCCCGATTTGATATATAACGAACGAATGATAACGAACGAAAACGGCTTAAGTTTTGGTTGTAACCGGCCCTTATTTTGCATTTTTAGGTTAAAATCTCGTGAGTATGGATGTAAAACATCATTCTGGACAACTTTCGTGTTTTACACTTTTGATGATTCGGATCAGAAATGGGTCAAAATCGTGATTTAAAATTGATACAGAAACATTTTTATCAAATGTCAAGTTTTCTTTTAGTATACTTATCTAATAACAAAAAAAATAGCGAAAACGAAGAAAAACATAAGAAAACAGACAAAAGCAAAAAAAAAAAAAAGCGTACGAAAACGTAAAAAAATGGACAAAATCGTTAAAAACGAACGAGAACGTAAAAAAAACGGACGAAAACGTAAAAAGATTGACAAAAACGTAAAAAAAGGACGAAATCGTAAAAAGATTGATAAAAACGTAAAACAATGGACGAAAACATTAAAAAAACCGACGAGAACGTTAAAAAATAGATGAAAACGTAAAAAGATTGACAACGGTGCAAAATATTAACGGAGGGACTAACGGTGCAAAAAATGAGGACTTTTTTGAAAATGAGGACTAACGGTGAAAAAAATTAACGGAGGGACTAACGGGCAAATAACTTAACGGACAAACTAACAGCCCATCCAAATTACGGACTAAATGAGTGACAAGTTTACAAAATAGGTATCTCTGGTGTAATTAAAATGAGTTAGGGACTAAACATGCAATATGAGTAAACCACAGGGACCATCCGTGTAATTTTTCAATATGCAATTATTCACCTTTTAACGGATACTAGATGGATAACCGCGCATATTGACGACGATAAAGATAGGTATATTATAAATATTGTGAATGAATTGCTAACCCAACTCTTCCCGCAATTCCCTACCCCGCTTAATGAATTTGTTTCACAATACTTGGAATGTATATATGTGTTCGTTGTATGTGTTTGTTTGGGTTTCCCGTAGCTTTCTCGCAACACCATATTAACTTCATTATTCTCACATATACAAAGACCTTTATACTCTCTTACCCGTCAAACACGACATCCAAATGTATAATTAAAAGGAATTTGCACATCTAGTAAACAATTAAAAGGAATTTGCATCTTTTATCATATCTAGGGACAAGCTGTGAAACATTAGTATAACCGCAAGGATTATCCATGTAATTTAATAAAAAATTACGCACCTTCTTAGAGTTGGACATCGTACTTTCAATGACACTTCTTGACTCTTCCACTGAAACAATATCCAAGGCATCCTGAGAATCTGCTCCATCCACTTCATAATCGGAAGAGAGTGCCTACATTAAATCAATGAAACATTGGATGGGGAATCTCTCTTAGAAAAGGAGTTAGTAAAACCTTAAATCAAAAGCCCGTTTTATTTATATCTCATAATTATTTAATCTGTTTCTACGTAAGCGCTCTTTATGTTTTACATATACCGAGGGGTTTCTCCGAGCTTAGCTGCCAGTTAGGACATTTATGTATATTATCGCGATTATAGCCTTCAGTACTAGATAGATAAATATGCAATTATTCACCTTTTAACGGATACTAGATAGATAACCGCGCATATCGACGACGATACACATAGGTATTTTATAAATATAGTGACTGAATTGCTAATCCAACTTTTCTCGCAATTCCCTACCCGATTAGTGAATTCGTTTCACAATACTTGGAATGTATATATGTATTCGTTGTATGTGTTTGTTTGGTTTTCCCATAGCTTTCTCGCAACACCATATTGACTTCATTATTCTCACATATACAAAGACCTTTACACTCTCTTACCCGTCAAACACTACCTCCAAATGTAGATAATTTTGACAAATCAAGTTTGTGTTGATTAAAATTAAGGTTAAAGTTGTAAACAATTAGAATCAAAATAAAATAAACCCAAAAAATATATAAAAACTAAATATTCATAAAAATATATCAAAATGAATATATTCAATTAAATAGTACAAAATTTTAGAAAATGTGGTGAAATTAGATAATAAAAAAAATAAGATAAAAAGACATTTCAATTTCAAAATAAAAGTGGTTTTATAGTTAAGAAGTGAGACATGTCATTTTATAATTGCACATCTTTATCTTAATTTTTGATGTAACTTACAACTTAAATGCTTTATGTAATAATTTATAAGTATAGACATCTATACTAACTATAAAACAAAAATGGTCAAAGTAAAAAGTCAAGAAAGTGAAATGTGAAAAAAATTAAAAATGAAATGTTGAAACAATTAATTATGAGTAATTTCAATTCGACTAATAATACACATATGTTTTAAAAGAAAAATATTAATACACATCGATAGCTAATAAATTTTTTTCGACCCAACCCGTCGGGTTGACACATATTATATTGACCTATTTTTCGACCGGAGGGTCAAACCGGGTTTCAAAACACTATGTTTAATCCCTAAATCCTCAAACTTTCATTAGTTTTAGTTTATAACTAATAAACTTTTTTTTATTTATCACTAAAAATATCTGCCGCTATAAGATCTCGTTGTCATACACATGTAGAGTACTCGTCTAGTATATATCCAATTCTCTTTATATTCAAAGTGAACAATTGTTTGAGATTAAAATATATATATATATATATATATATATATATATAAATAAAAAATTAATATTGGCATTTTTTTAAGAGCGGAGGACAAAGTTTATGACACGATAATGAAAGAGAAACTAAAACTACCAATATGAAAGGAAAGTCTTACCTTAACAGCGGCCCGAAGTTCATACACAACTTGGTCCATATCTGGGCGTTGTTCTCGTTCCTTATTTAAGCACGAGTATGCTATTTTTGAGATCTTCTCAAATCTCATCTTTTCTTTTGAATTCCTGGCCACTTGATTCCATATTTCAGGATGTATTATATCATGCAGTGTTCCTTTTTCATAATGATTTTTTACCAATGGAGCTAGAAACTTCTTATCATCTTGTTCATTCGGATTATATGCGTGCCTCCCGCACATGATTTCAAATAAAACGACGCCGAATGAATAGACATCCGACTTGTGGGTCACACTTCCGGTCATCAAGTATGTTGGGTCGATATATCCTTGTCTGCCAATAACTTCAGAATGGATACCCAAATTTTTTCGATCAAGTGAATGTTTGATGGAAAACTCAAATCCAGATAACTTGGCGTTCCCTATATCTTTTAATAAAATTGTGGAACTGTTGATGTTACGATGTATGAATGAAAAACCAAGTCCTGACTCACCATGAATGCGACATATTGCTTTGGCAATACAATAACATGTCCATAATCTGTGCTGCCATGAGAAAGTTGTCGGGTCGCCTAGATACATTGATAGACTTTCGTCGATATCATTGTGGGTTATGATTATCTTCTCATTATTTTCGTCGCAAAACCCAATCATCTCGACTATGTCAGGATCCATAAACTTGAAACTTTTATCATCCTTGAATACTGAAAGCACAGAAAGCGCATAAATTTCTGTCCAGAACTCGACATCTCCTTGCCCGTGCTTACGATCTAACCTCCGTGCTGAAATATTTCTCAACTTACCAGAGTGCAAGAGCTTCCCCTTGTAAACTTTTCCAAAACCACCTTCACCAATGACGTTTTTATCATCAAAGTTGTTGGTGGCTTCTAGTATCTTTTCAAGTGGGATTTTTAGGTGATCAAACTCTGTGATTGTGGATGCCATAATGTTTCTATTAATGAAACGATTTTTAAGAGGGAAAGAAACAATGGCTTATACGGTTTGAATGTGAATGTATACCAGTAACTTCACACATATACTTGTTCTTCTTTTATTTTCATTTGTAAAATATTCTTGAGAGCTGGCATCCATGTTATTATATTGAGTAACCACGATCAATATGACACCACTTTTAAGTACTCCGTAATATTTAATTGCGACAACTTAATTAACGAGTTTCGAGTCTCAACGCATCTTTCATAGGATGCTATTTGTAAAAATAAATAAAAAAATATCAATTTGATATCGAATCCTATCAAATCTTCAATTGGAGTTGCTCACATGTTGGCATGTTAAATGCCATAATATGCGTTAATTTGACGACGATGATGCTTTAACTACAGATTGACTTTTTTTAAATCTACAATCCAAAGTCTACAATGTAATTACTTTGATTGAGAGACTAACTAGACCTTAGAACATATATGTGTCGTAAATATATAACGCAAACACATAAAAAAAAAATAGCGAGTTTTGGAAAATTATATCTAATTATGCTAAATATTTCAAGGTTATAAGCTAGTGGTCGATCATTGGAAATGATTGAAACTTCAAAATCACAAGTGCTAAATAATGGAGAATATTTGATGCAAGGTAATTTCAATGAAAGCAACTACAACCATTTTCCTATACTAAATTACAACACGCTATGGCCTAAAAATATACTACTATATGATCTTACACATAATTAGAGTTGACTTAGATTATTATTTATTTTTTATCGAGAAAAGTGAATATTGAGGCTGTCTCACATCTAAGCTTAAATGCGAAACCATCAAAATCATTAAAAAAATACGTCATTTTGGTTATTATTTTTTCAAAATTTGAGTAATGAAACTAATATATGCATAGTGAAACACAAAATCCAGATACTAAACCAACGTAAAGAGCCCTGTTTAGATAAATTATGCATTACTTTGCTCATAAAAGAAAATAACATATCACATGATTACATTAAACACTTGATCGATGTCTTAAAAGGTACAACATTCAAAGAAAGAAAAACACCAAATCAATGAGACAAGAAAACAGAGTCAATTGCCAGTTCGCCATAAGGAACGTTCTTCGATTGGACAGAGGTAATCTTAGGCAGTTAGGTTTAACGAGCCACCAGGTTTTAGATTGATATCCTCCAGTTTCCCAGATAAATCCATGACATCAGGCTCCTGTATATTGTTCTCCTGGTATGTATAAATCAGAAACAAGACAAGGTAATTGATGATTTCATTCTCATAATGATGCAGCAATTTTTTACTCTAGACAATAAATGAAGATATACACCAAAACTGGGTTTCAAATTTCCGATTCAACTTTTCCAAAATAGCTTTACGTTTTATCCCCATGAAATATTATATACAGGTTGTTGCATAAAAATGTGATGACTTTGATCTAATTGCCATTTTATAAACTGGTGAATCTCATTGCCATTTTAGGTAATAACCAAAACTGTAATGTGCATTTATTTATATCTTTTGATTCGCTGTTTCTTTTTACTAAATGCACATAACAGTTTTGGCATATAACAAAATCATTTAAACACAGCCAGTTCCTGTAAAGCATTGATAACTTACTTGGTATTCCAATGCCATCTTAAGTTGTGCTAAAACTTCTTTAGCTGTTGGTCGTTTTTCTCTATCATTGTGTAGGCACCGGTAGGCAATCATCTGAAATGTTAAGAGTGATTTTGGCACGATTTCTTTCTTTATCGCCTCAAACACCATCTCATCTTGTTTCCCTTCTTCAAAGCTGTGCTTAACAAAATCGAGAAACAGACCCTCGTTTTTGTTGATTGGATAGGTTGATCTACCACACAAGATCTCAAATAAAACCACCCCGAAGGAATAAATATCTGACTCAATGGTCAAGAAACGTGTCTTTTCATACACTGGGTCCACATAACCCCTTGTACCACAAGCATGGTCGATGATATAGTTTTTGCCTTCATATAATGTAGTTATCAAAGATAGGCCAAAATCACCCGCTTTTGCCTTCCAATCATCAAACAAAAGAATATTTGGAGTTTTGATGTCCCTGTGTATCACCACCTCCTGTCCTATTTCAGCATCGCCATGAAGGTAAGCCAGCCCACTTGCAACATCAATACAGATGTTAAGTCGTTTCTTCCAAGTAAGTCTAGCCTCATTCAAATATCTATCTAGACTTCCTCTAGATGCATGTTCATAAACGATGATTCTTTCGCCTGCTTCATTGCTATAGCCTACAAGACCAATAACATTCGCATGCTTATACCGGCAAAGAATTTGTAGTTCATTGTAGTATTGTTCTTCCCCTTGACCAAAACGTGTATCCAACCGCTTTGCGACAATTGCTTGATGTCCGTTTCCACGTTCAAGTACTCCTTTATATACCCCCCCAAAACCTCCTCCTCCAACGTAATTGTGACGACTGAAGTTTTCTGTGGCTGATTCAATGTCTTCATATAATATTCTGAAAGTGTCCTTGTAACTTTCCTGGGAATTAAGTATAAGACTTTGGATTAAATTATATGCCGATTGATAATATTATTACTATTATTTTTTTCTTAAGAGAATCCCTAGAACCACATAAATTTCACACAATGATGTGCCATCCCAACTTGTGGCATTATTTTTCTTCCTTTTAAAAACTCTCAAATCCTTAAGTTAACATGTCACATAATTGTGTGAATGTTTTTTGTAAGATTTTTTTAGTTCTAGCATTTTTCACTGAACAAAGTGTTCCTGAATTATGTTGTTTTCTAATTTTTATAACAATCAGTATATGTTATATCTACAGTTATATTTTAAAAAATCTGACTGAAATTCCTCTGTACCACTGTTAAATTAATGAAACAATGAGACTAAGTAGAATATAACTTACTTGAAGTGATAATGTTCTCTTAAGTTTCACGATGACAACTTTCATTGTAGGGCGTTGGCTATGAGTTGGTTTCAAACAATCGTACATTATTTGTATAAATGTGTCCAAGGAATCTTCATCGGGCCCTTTATGCAACATGAAATTGTTTTCGCTATATGCTCCCTTAAGTGCAGGGCATATCTCTTTCTTTATTATTTCCTTGTCTCGTGCCCAAGGCTTATCAAAATTATTCGGATCACGCACATAAGCTTGTTCAAATAAAGGAATATTAATATCAATCATAACCTTCCCAAATAGGATTTCAGACATGACTACCCCAAAACTATATACATCTGATTCTCTTCTTAGTTTTTTACTCCTTGAATATTCTGGATCTATGTAACAATATTTCTTGTAATACAACTCTTCACTATCAAAAGCTACCACATCTTGCTTTAGAGGCAGAAATACCGAGCGTTTAAAACCGACAATCCTTGCCCCCCAATTATCGTCCAACACAATGCTTTTAACAGATATATTATTGTGTATTATCTTTTGGTCCTCCATTTCATAGTGTAGGTAGTGCAATCCTTGAGCAACATCGATACAAATTTTCAAACGTTGTTCCCATGTAAGAGTACATGGTCCCAAACACCCTTTAAGCGAATTTTTATAAGAAAGATAATTGTAAACAAGTATCATTTGAGAACCTTCATCACAAAATCCAAGAAGTGGTAGGATGTTGTGATGCTTATAACTACTTGCAAATTCAAGTTCACTGTATAAATCTTTTCTCATTTTTATGCGTTTCATCCTTACAGTGTAGAGTTTCTTGAGTAGTTTTGCGTCATTCTTCCATTTTACTGATGGAATATAATCTCTGTCAAAACACTTGAGTTGTACAGGATCATCCAACGACAAATAACCTGTGGCCAACTGTATGCCTTTGAGATTAATCCTCAAGTGTTCGATGTTCTTAACCTGCGATAATAATGCATGCCGTATGGTTATCGATTTACGTACACTTATTTGTAATAGAAAATATACTATATCATTAGTTTCGATATCGTAAGGCTCATAAAGNGTACATGTCTAGTATCGAACCCGAGACCTCGAGATTGCACACTTTACGTATGAAAAGTAAATGATTAATAATTATTTAAACATATAACGACCATTAGTACTTAACGGAAAAAGTGACTAACGACCGTTAGACGAAAATAAGGAAAGTTTTATTGTGTGTATTATGGAATGTCAAGAAGGTTCCGGAAGCCCCCTTGGGCTTGTGAAACCGATCGGCCAAGGAGAGGGGTGTAACACCCCCAAAATTCGTACAGCGGAAGACTTACAAGCTTTCAGGGTGCTACGGGGAATTGGTATCATCACAAGAATAGATAACAAGATATCATAGATGCAAATGTAAACAAGGTCAACGTAAGGTTAAAGTTTACATTCATCCAAAATCTTTTAAAAGGAAAGCCCATAGTTAATAAAAGTAAATAGGTCCAAAATAAAAACATCATCAGAGTTCCATCGATATCTCAACCCAAGCCAAGATCCAAGCAGCATAACCGTTGTCCAAATAGTGAAAGCAAACTTCTAATTACCTGAGAAATAAATGCTTAAAAAGGTCAGCTTTCGCTGGTGAGTTCATAGGTTTAAAGCAAAGTCAATACGGGACCTGAAG
>LBNU01030094.1:25351-38435 GCA_014162995.1 Artemisia annua | reverse complement strand
GGATAGGAAGAGAATTATCACACCTCTCTCGCTTTAAACACTTATATGACACCTACATGTAATTTATCTAAATAGAAGTCTAATTTTAGAAACCAGTAATTAATCCATAGGTCTCACGCTACATGGAAATTCACCTTGTTGGTTATAATTTAAGTCTGCGTCTCACGTTACTAAATTTTCAACTACCAAGGTGTTTCTTAGATTAGATGTATTAATATATCAGAACTATATCTCTTACTTTTGCAGTTAAGAGAATCCTTTAAATCATATTCTTTATGTTTGTACACTTGCACACAATGTATATTTCTCCCACTTGTGCATGGAACAACACCATGTATATTTAAACAACCACGCACGCGTTTATTAATATGAATATGATTTGTGTCATTAGCATAACTAGTAGATATAGAGTTACTCCAATCAATCAAAGGAAAACGCACATGACTATCTTGAACATATTAGTCCTATATTTGGAAAGTAATTAATCTAGAGACATTCAAAAAGATAATATGAGTTACAATTAAGCAATAAAGTCTTATAACTCCCCTGAATTAGAGAACATTACAATATCCCTTATTCAGTAATAGACACACAACACTACCCACTGAATTGTGACAACATTATAAATGTTTCATTATCAGTGAAAGAAAATAGTATGCTATTTGCTTTCCTACATCTTTTAAGAAAAGCCCATTCAACATTATATCATAGGTTTTTAAAAAAAATGTATTCTACTACATAAATGTGATTCATCACATTTCCAAACAGTCAACTTGAAAAAAAAACTGGGCATGCAATTTATTCCTGAAATAGATCTACCCATTACAACAATTGAATGTAGTATATTTTAAATGGTCAAAACAAATAACTAAGATAAATAGCAGTTTTTGTCTTTTACCATTCATGCGGTAATATGTCTAGTTTCTATTTTAATAACTCATATAGTGCAAATCAACTTACTATTAAGATACTATGAGTTATTGTATTTAGAATTTAGACAATTCTAATTTTCCCATTATACCTTTCTCATTTATGAAAAGGATTAGGATTAGTCTCTCACCTCTTTGTATGGAAAGAAGACTATGTTTTTCTTTTCATAAAGTTGATCCTAACCAAAGACCCATACAAGGTATAGGATCAATTTACTTGTGAAAAGAATAATCATGTTTACGGTTCAATGTTGCTTAATACATTTAAAAGATTTGCAAAATTCAATTTTAAGTATTTTCGATAATATGTTTTTCAAGAAAACAGAATACCCCATGGATATATATATACCAACATAGTTTCTTGAAAACCTAGGATCCAACTTTTCATAAATTTTAACTAACGTCAGTTGATCTGCCATAGTAGTAAGAATTACAAAAGATGGTATCTGTCATACAATAATTGGCAAACAATTTTCCAATTCCTAGAAAATTTATGGGACTTACTTCAAGTTGATTCATCCAACTTGCATGTAAGCATGTTTTGTCCCATCGTGTGCTGGTAAGCTCTAGGTCTCACGCATACAAGCTTACTTAAGTCGTCTAACTTAGAAAACTGCAAATATCCACTAAGGTCTCCGCATAACATGGAAATTTGCCTTGTCATTAATTTTTGATATAGGTCTCACGCAATGCCCAAAAATTAACTTCAAGTTTCTTTAATAGTTAGATAGCACACGACTTAAATTTTAAGGGTATTTAATTTTGATGTGATAACAAAAATGTTAAGATGCATGCACTCATCTTTAAACATAAAATTTTTCAAAACATTTTTAATCGGTTTTAAATGTGACCGATCATTAAAGTTTTAATTGGTGCGTTGAACAATTTACAACTTTGCACTAAGAGGCTTCGTTCTAAAAGGGAATCCAAGATGACATAACAATGCGAGCGTAGAGACAGAATTGGAGTCTCTCTAAGGCCAACAATTTAATGCGAAACAAACCTTATGCCTCACTTATAGGTATGCCATTAAGCCTTGAAAAACGTTAAAGAACAGTCACCTAAAATTAAAAGTTTTTATGATACTCAAAACTTTGGTTTCACCATTATTAGTCCAATTATTTTTCCTTTGAAAATCACCCTTGTTATTGCTTACAACATAATAAACACATACAAATTAAACAAGTAATTTAAAAGAAAACACAATCAAAACACAACTAATAATAAAAGGTGAAAACAATTAGCCCGCATGCAAGCTTAATTAGATAAACCCTAATTAAATCAATTATAGTTTTTTACAAATGTGTATAATTAATCAAAGCTTTCACTTTTCACAAGTTGAGCCACATACATCGAAGGATCGATTGCGTAAAGCTTAAATTATTAAGTACACCACATAAACAAGTAAATTATTTTAATTATAATTGAGAGTCTTCCCCAATTTTAGATCTATCTAAAAATTATATGTAAAAACATTATTGCAAATAAAAACCTAATCTTAATCCATGACTAACATGCATGTTTCGTCATGGATTCAATGCATAACAATTACCACATAGTGCGTATAACATTGTTACAACCTAGGGTTTCTATCCAAATTAATTACACATAATTAATTACTAACCATAAAACCCTAATTAATGGGTTTATGGAAAATCGTCCCCCCCCCCCAAAAATTAGGGGTTAGGGTTTATTTTTTCAATAAATTAAGAACCCTGAACAACATGTATCTAAACCAATAAAAGATACGTTTTTTATTTAGTTTTAGCAAGCAATACATGTTATAGATGGCTCTTGATACCACTGTTAGATATTTGATAATCATTGACAAAGCATATTAAGCATGTAAAATCATATAATAACATGTTGCGGAAAGCTAGGATCTACTACAACATATAAGGTTAACTAAAACATAAATAAGAACGTACCTTATGCAATATTGATTCAGGAATGATGATGAACCCTAGTTAGGGTTTATATTAGATCTTATGAATAACCCTTTACCGTTTTGGTTTATTCGATCTCTTGATAAAACTAAAGTAAGTTATTACGTCGTTCTTGTAACACACCAAATTAAAACGTATTAAGGTTTTGCAAGAAACTACACAAGTAATATTTTGATTATCAAAAATCATCCTACAAACCCTTTTGGGATTCGATGAATGACCTAAAGCCAAGAAAAGAGAGAAAGGAATTTTTTTTTTTTAGGGATAATTGTGTGCACAAAAAGCTATGTGAAAACAATGACCCTAGGTTTGTTTATGATAGTGGTTTAGGAAACTTTGGTCACCAAGCAAAGATCCCTAACCTCCTTATGGAGGTGTTCCTAGAACTTTCTTGGTTACCATAATACTTAAACACATTCTTTCCTTATTTTCGTCTTAACGGTCGTTTAGTCCATTTAACGGTAAACCACTAACGTCCGTTAGTAGCTTGTGTGCTAATAATAAATAAATATAATTTATTATTTTTTCGCTTAAATAGCTCAATTTTGCAATGTGTGGGCAATACGAGGTCTCGGGTTCGATTCTAGACATTTACTCCGTTAAATATTTAACTATAATTTAACAAGTTGGTGTCGTTTGATTATACTGATGGATTTACGGGGTTTAAAGTAAAAAGTATATCACATAGCCTTTTTGGTCTTTCAGAATTCAACAAGTTTTTAGGTTGTTAGTTTATCATTATTGTAACCTCAAACGGATAAGCTATAAGCTACTTTCCAAATTTTAACAAGTCCATATGCAAGAGAAATAAGCCTAATACAAACACCCTGGAGATATATTTCTAGCTTTTCCGTTGAAGTAGTATTTACTTGTGTATTTCAAAGTCTTATTATAATATCTAGTTGTACAGATTAGTAAATTTTTAAAGAAAATAATTTTTCAATGTGAATAATTCATTAGCATTATCAAAGAGCCTGTGTGCTCAATTCAATCCCGAACATCAATAGAATTTATTGCTAATATTCCATTTAAACGTTTCATCGAACACTTGGCATTCACAATTTGCAAATGTGTAACAAATATAAAAGTAGTAGATCATAAGGGTGGTGGCAATGGTGCGGCATGGGCTGCGGTTTGGGGCGATGCCGAGCGGCAACACCGCCGCAAGGGCTACGGCATGGTTCGGTTTCATGATTCACGGCATTATTTGCCGAAATGGTGTGAAGAATTTATGACAGTTGCACATTAAATTTTTTGAACGTTGGGAGGGAGGGGACCGTTGGGGGGAGCGTGGGCTAAAAAAAAAATTTTTTTGCTTGTATATATATTAGACGAAAACATAGTGAAAAAATCACTTTCAATCTTATTTAACACAAACAATTCACATATTTTTACAATGGTTTCATCCTCTTCTTCTTCATCCGACTCGATATTTATTCCGGAGAAATCGTCCGAACTATAGGTATCCGGTAGTACCATATCAACCTTTTTAGCCATGATCGATTCAATTGAAGACACGGCAAGCTCTACCGATACTCGGGAGTCTGTAACCCGTTTTCGTCAAAAAGCTTTACAAACCCTTATGGATGACTATTTCGTGGAACGACCAAAGTTTGCCGACCATGTTTTTCGTGATAGGTTTCGTATGAATAAAAGCTTGTTTTTAAGAATTGTTAGTGATGTTGAAGCGAGGTTCGAATCTTCCTTTCATTACGGTATTTCTGAACAAGTTCCTGGATAACAAGTCTCAAGGTAAAAAAAATACGCTGATGGGGGGCGTGCGTATGGTTTCAAGAGGGCTATGATGGGAGGGGAAAAAAAGTTTCACGGCGTTACAAAAATGCACGTCGGCCATTCGGCAACTCGCTACGGGTGAACCTCCGGATATATTTGATGACTATTTAAACATGGCACGAAGAACGTCAGGTTATAATTTTTTTTAAAGTTCTCGTTATTTTTTTTTATACTCTCGTTATTTTTTTTTAAAGTTTTAGTTATTTATTTATTTATTTATTTTAAACTTGTCATTGTTATTATTTTTTTTAAAGTTATCGTTATTAATTTTTTTTATAGGAGAATGCGTTGATCATTTTTGCCATGCGATTATTGAATTATATGGTCGAGAGTTCTTACGTAGGCCGACATCTCATGACGTTGCACACATATTCGAGGCACATGAAGAAAAACATCACATTCCTGGAATGCTCGGTAGCATTGATTGTACACATTTCGTTTGGCGTAATTGTCCTAGACATTTGAAAGGCCAATATAAGCGAGTTGATCACCACTGCCCTACTATTATGCTTGAAGGGTGGATGTAGAGATATATACCCAATTTTGCAAAAAAAAAATAAAATAAAATAAAAAATAAAAAATAAAAAAAATAAAATTGTGGATGTAGAGGTATATACCCAATTTTGCTTGTAGCTAACTTCCGTGTTGTCGGTTTGTCCACTCAAAATTTGACTGGGTGTATATTGGGAAGAGCTCCACTAAGCCACCCAGAATCATAATCGCAAGTGATGGTAGTGGTGACGCGGACAGAAGGGTTGTGGTGTTGGGTTATCATGGTTTGGCCGTTCGTAAGTAGTTAAGGATGGAGATGAAGAAACGTGGTGTCTAACTGTTAACTCCTTCTATGTGAATAATTTGCGGGGAAATTAGCGGGCTGGACTCTTAAGTCGGAAAGTTAAATTTAGTCAAATTCTAAATCTAATTGAAAATTTGTGACAATAATATTGGTTATGTTTTGTGAAATAGGCTAGATCAGATCTGGGGATGGGACTTATATTATAAGCCGAAAGCTGGAGCTTATATATTTTTATAAAGCTATTTGATGAGTTAATTGGAAATGAAGCTTATTAATATAAACTAACATAAAATACATCAAATTAAATTCATGTATATTTTTAGCTTTTGCGTGATAATCCATTAATAATTTGACTAGCTATAAACACACTTAAAAAACATTTTGCACATTCAAATTGAAAGTGTTGCTTATACCTAAGGCAACATTACATAACGTAGCACTTGATAAGTGTCACATTAGGAATAATGCAACATTTTAAACACATAGTATAACACTTTATCAGTGTTGCTTTAACATCATTTTGTAGTAGTGTTGGTGGCGAGTTTCACCTTGCTATTACCAGTTGTACTGCTTGGTCAGTAATGAAGGCATGGAATAATATATTTTTTATATTACAGTAAGTTTTATGTGTTCAAATTTTTAGTAATCCTTATCCTCTAAAAAATAGGTGTGATCATGACCCTCCGATAAGCGCTTTGGATTGTGTTGTTCAGAGAGCAATGTTGAGGCTTCAAAGATTTTCCTTGCAACATCTAGTGATGAGGTGTTGTCCAAGACGATATTTGTATGATAATTGTCTCCTGCTTACTGTTTTTTATTTTTTCAGGCTATTGATGAGGCGAAAACTTTTATGCTTTTAGAGGGTCATTTAAGCCCTAATTCGTAATTATTTGATCAAATATTGCCTTAAATCGTTCCTTTTGTCATTTTAGGTACTTTGGAGAAGAAATCTGGAAAAGGAAGCATTTTGGACGTTTTTTGAGCATAAAAGTGAAGAAAACGACAGAGTCTCAAATTATGCTGGAAACAGTACCTGACGGCATCATGCTTTGACATAGAGTTGGATAATTTTTACACGAGACGGGCCAGAAAGATTTTGAGGCTTTTACACGTGACGGCGTCAAGAGTAGATCTGAGCAATCCGAGAAGGGTTTTGGCGGCGAGGTGACGACATCATGAGCTAAAACGTGACGCCGTCAAGTTGTAAAATCTATACATAATTTTCTAATTTTCATTCATTGTGTGGAACTTTTGGGAGAACTTTAGGGATAAAACCCTAGGTCGTGGTTTACTGTATTTTCAGGGGTTTTCCACCCTTGAATCATTCATGTTCAATTAAAGATAAGTCTCCTTTCAAACAAGAATATTCTATTTTGCTGTTTATATCTATATTGCTTTCTTTAACATGGCTAGCTAGGTCTCTTGTGTTGCTTAGATCTAATGAAAACCTAGTTATTGCATTATTAGTTGTTGGTTTGTTATGTGATTGTGTGGGTGATGTCGATGTTAGGCTTAAGAAGCTAACTTCCTTATACAGTAACTGCGTGAAGTTCAAGAAACATGCAATCGGATTGTACTACGATTATATGTGGTATTTAATGCAAAGCGAATCTATGACCATGTTAGCGAGCTTTACGTCGGCTCGACATAGGACGGTGAAGTAAGGAGCTTATAGAGTTAGGGAAGATCGTACCAAGGCCCTACGAATGTTTTAAAGGATAAACCGTACCACACAATTGGTAACAACCAATTAACCGAAAAAGATAGTTAGGGAATAGGAGAATAAGTGACACACTTTTCTTTATATAAGTATGCACAACCAATTTATTTCTTGTTATTTTATTTTATTTGCAATAGTAGATATTTGGGTTAGTTGATTAGCAACTAATTCCGTCCACTCTTCCAAGTACCCGAGATTTTACTTGCTTTTATAAAACATAAAAAAATACAAAAAGAATCATCCCTCAACCCTTAGACCTAAATTAGAGTAGTTTTCAATCCTAACGACACTATTCCCCGAGAGAACGATCAATCCCCCGGTACTTGCCACTTCACTATACTACATCGGTCAGGTACACTGCCTGGTGGGGGTTGTAAGCTTCTCAAGATCCCTTGAGAGGTAAAACCTACTGCGAAGGTTGCAAAACCCACGCATCAAGTTTTTGGCGCCGCTGCCGGGGAATAGTTATTGATTAGGTTGAAATTTTTATTTTTATTTAGGTCTACCCATTAGATTCCTTTCTAGTGAGATTTTATTTTTCTAGGTTTTCTTTAGTCTATCTATTTTCTTCGTGTTTTTGTTCGTAGTCTTTAAAAAACCACTTCATGAGTATTATTGATCGTTTAATTCCTGTTATTCGTGTGTTTCGCCGTAGGAACTTTCAACTACCCATTCTGGCCCCCATTGTAGAAGGCGAAAACCCACCATCACCCGACCATCACTTTAACAATAATTCCGACATGGATGAATCTGACCACGACACTGACCATGAAAATGGACCTTTCTATTACACAGACTCCGACGAGGACTTAGGTGAGGGCAAGGTAATTAGTGATGTTAGGAGAGAAGAAGAGGTTGATCCCCTCAAGTATGTTGACCCTAGAACAAAAATTGAAAAAGATAGCCTCTTTAGCATGCAATTCCCTTGTAAGATTGGATTTAGGAGCTTCGATGCTTACCTTAACTCGTCTTTACCTATGAGCATAATCTCACGCGCTGAATATAATAGAATCATGGTGAATGAGTTAGAGTACCAAGGAGATAATATTGTTGCTAGAACTAAAACATTGCACGTGTTTGTTGGGAGCTTTGTTTATTTAGTTGACTTTATGGTTACGGAGAATCTAGGCGAGTTTGTTGATAGTAACTTAACTCAAGTTGTGTTTGGAAAACCCTTCAAAAGGTTAACCAAATTAGACGAAAAACTCATGGAAGGGTTAATTACATTTTCAGACGGGGATGAAGATTTTGTATATCAAATGCCCCGTGTACACCTTATGTATAAGAATTTTTCTATTGAGGGATGTAATAGGCTTCCCCCTCTAGATATGTTGAGTGAGAAGGACACAAGAACAGGGCTCAAATATCCTCATGAAAAGAATAAGAGGTATTATCGCGGATGTTTAGAGCTAAGTGATGACTATAAGAGAGATGAGGAAACAATTAGGTGGCTCACACTTGGATACGTGAGCATTAGTGACACTAGGTGAACGTGACTTTGAGTCTAGCTACAAGACTCGTTAATAAAGAAAAGCGCTTCTTGGGAGGCAACCCAAGCTTTATTTGCTTTGTTTGTCTGTTTGTTTGATTTTATTTGTTTCCGTATGTATGTTTTATTTTTATTGCTAACAATTCATGTTTCAAGTTACATTGTGAAAATGCTTTATTTTGTTTTTAACTTCGTCTTAACTACATATAAAGGTATTTTGCAAAAAGATAAGTATAAGGGAAATCTAAATTTGTTTATAAGAACGAATTGGACATGAATTGTAACAATATAAAATGAACATACATATTAGTATTTGTTTGAGTCAAATGCTTGTATCGAGTCATAATGAAATTTTGCAGGATTCCAGGAATTAAGGTATTTGTTTTTCCAGAAATTTTCCGGAAACTAAACATAAGAATTCTGTCAGATCAATTCTGACGGCGTCAGGTACTGATTCCAGAAAAAGGTTTTTAAGATTTAGTTTTTCTGCCGGATTATAAAAATTACTGCATCATTAATTCCAGGAATCTGCAAAACTTTCATTCCACAAGCATTATATCCTTATATAGATTTTGCCGCCGATTTTACGCAAGGTTTGCCTAGATTGTTTTCTCAAGTTTAACAGGTTACGTTAGACAAGAAGAAGAACATGGAATCAAGTTCATGACATCAAGCTTTTGGCGTCGCTTTGATCTTGAAGCTTTTACATCATCTTGGAAAAAGATCTAACCATATTACCACACGATCCACATCAAACGAATCAAGAGAGTATTTGTTTCATTCTTTCATTTTCTTTACTTTTACATCTTTTATGTGAACATTGGGGACAATGTTCGGTTTAAGTGTAAGGGGGTAAATGAAGACACCTTAGAAAATGCAATTATGCTTGATTTTTGTTTGTTTAATGGTAGGATGTGTAATAAAACTAAGAGAAATATTTGTTAGGGCAATTTTAGCGCCAAATTTAAATTTTTTTACAACATATAGGAGTGAAACTTTAGGCATAATAAGCGTCTCATGGATAGGAGTTGTATTACTAGCACAAAAAAACCGTACCACTCAAAAATATTCCCCAAATATGTAAGGTTCACCCCTAGAATTGTTAGGAAAAGCATTCATTGTTGGTGCTTGTGTGTGTACCGGTAGTAATTATATTCTAGAACTTGCGTTAGTGACCATCCCAAATCCACAAGTGAGACTACATTCGTGTAGTTAGATTTACTACATGATAAGAGTCATTAGGATAACCCATGTTTTACACCCGTAATATAATTACATTGACTACATTGGTCAAGTAATTCTCCCACACCTTTGCGATGTACTCATTTTTAGTGCACGATACCCCTAGTACACCCCTCAGAGCCTATCTTTTCGTTTCTAACTTTAAGCATTTTACTTAAAGGAAGAATTTGTTTACAATCCACCTCGAAATTTACACCCAAATCGCCTAAACCTACCTTGTATGCACTCATTTTTAGTGCATTATTGTTATATGTTTAAACCCTTAGTTAATTGTCTAATTGATTACATGGTTGCTAAGTCGAGTCATATCCTTGTACATATTGTTTTGGGACGATTGGGACTCATGGGTAAAGTACTAATGTTATGGAGTAATGGGGAAGAAGTCAATTATTACCCCCATGTATGCGTTAATATTTTAAAGTACTCCAAGTTTTTCAATTATCTTAATTCGAGCCAGTAGAATAGTTAATTGTAAAGTATGTAAAAGTTCAAGTGTAAGGGGAGAACCGAGGCCCCTATGATGTATTATTTTGGATGGTAGGGCAAGAGTGTATGAAAAAAAAAATCGAAAAAACAAGAAAAACGAAAAAAAAATTGGTAAAAGAAAAGTAGAAAAGACATACGGACTACCATCCCGTTTCCTTTTATTTATTTTATTTATGTTTATGTTATTTTCTTATTAGCTTAAGTCGAGTCGAGTCTTGGCTTAGCAACGCCACCTTTTGCATGTATTTTATCAAGATAATTAACTCGCCACCACTAAAAATACCCTTTATTCCAACAAACCGTGTTTATCATATCCCTACACCTAACATTACAACCCTGGAAAAGCCCTCTTTGATAGTTTATCTTAGGTGCTTACGCCTAGTGGAGGAGGTTTTTGATCCTTTCCCAAGCCTATGGTAATCTATTTGCTATGACAGGTAGTGAGTGATATTTTTCCATTTCCATTTAGTTATATAGGTTTATAACACCCGAGAGATGAGAGTATCCAAACACTATTTGTGAGGTGCTAGTATATGATTTTCGTGCTTGTTATGACTAGGGTGGAATGATTATTTGTTGTAATTACTTTTATATTAGTGTTAAATGACCCTTAGCTCATATTTTGATTGGAATAAAAGCGCATTTGCTTAAGGACACGCAAATCTCAAGTGTAAGGGTATTTGATGAGGCGAAAAGTGTTACGCTTTTAGGGGGTCATTTAAGCCCTAATTCGTAATTATTTGATCAAATATTGCCTTAAATCGTTCCTTTTGTCATTTTAGGTACTTTGGAGAAGAAATCTGGAAAAGGAAGCATTTTGGACGTTTTTTGAGCATAAAAGTGAAGAAAACGACAAAGTCTCAAATTATGCTGGAAACATTACCTGACGGCGTCACTCTTTACGAGGTGACGGCGTCACGCTTTGAGATAGAGTTGGATAATTTTTACACGAGACGGGCCTGAAAGATTTTGAGGCTTTTACACGTGACGGCGTCACGTGTAAATTCACCTAGGCCGTCACGTTATAACTTAAAGAGAGACGGCCTAAAGAGATTTAAAAAGGGACGGGGTCAAGAGTAGATCTAAGCAATCCGAGAAGGGTTTTGGCGGCGAGGTGACGGTGTCACGAGCTAAAATGTGACGCCGTCAAGTGGTAAAATCTATACATAATTTTCTAATTTTCATTCATTGCGTGGAACTTTTGGGAGAACTTTAGGGATAAAACCCTAGGTCGTGGTTTACTGTATTTTCAGAGGTTTTCCACCCTTGAATCATTCATGTTCAATTAAAGATAAGTCTCCTTTCAAATCAATCAATATGTCTATGTGTTGCTTGATTATATCTTATGCTTGTCTTTACTTTAACATGCTAGGCTAGGTTTCTCTTGTGTTTGCTTAGATCTAATGAAACCTAGCTATTGATTATTTGTTGTTGGTTTCTTATTGATTGTTGTGGGTGGGTGATGTCGATGTTAGGCTTAAGAAAAATGGCTAACCTCCTATACGGTAACTTGCTTGAACGTCTTAAGAAACATGAATCGGATGTGTACTACGATTATATGGTTGTATTTAATGCATAAGCGAATTCTAGTGATCCCATGTTAGGAGCTTTTAGTCGGCTCGACATAGGAGTGAAGTAGGAGCTTATAGAGTTAGGGAAGATCGTACAAGGCCCTACGAATGTTTTAAAGGAATACAACCCGTTATCCACACAATTGTAACAAACCAATTAACCGGTAAAAGATAGTTAGGGAATAAGGAAATCTAAGTAAACACACTTTTCTTTACATAAGTTTCACAACCAATTTATTTCTTGTTATTTTATTTTATTTGCAATAGTAGATATTTGGGTTAGTTGATTAGCAACTAATTCCGTCCACTCTTCCAAGTACCCGAGATTTTACTTGCTTTTATAAAACATAAAAAAATACAAAAAGAATCATCCCTCAACCCTTAGACCTAAATTAGAGTAGTTTTCAATCCTAACGACACTATTCCCCGAGAGAACGATCAATCCCCCGGTACTTGCCACTTCACTATACTACATCGGTCAGGTACACTGCCTGGTGGGGGTTGTAAGCTTCTCAAGATCCCTTGAGAGGTAAAACCTACTGCGAAGGTTGCAAAACCCACGCATCAAGTTTTTGGCGCCGCTGCCGGGGAATAGTTATTGATTAGGTTGAAATTTTTATTTTTATTTAGGTCTACCCATTAGATTCCTTTCTAGTGAGATTTTATTTTTCTAGGTTTTCTTTAGTCTATCTATTTTCTTCGTGTTTTTGTTCGTAGTCTTTAAAAAACCACTTCATGAGTATTATTGATCGTTTAATTCCTGTTATTCGTGTGTTTCGCCGTAGGAACTTTCAACTACCCATTCTGGCCCCCATTGTAGAAGGCGAAAACCCACCATCACCCGACCATCACTTTAACAATAATTCCGACATGGATGAATCTGACCACGACACTGACCATGAAAATGGACCTTTCTATTACACAGACTCCGACGAGGACTTAGGTGAGGGCAAGGTAATTAGTGATGTTAGGAGAGAAGAAGAGGTTGATCCCCTCAAGTATGTTGACCCTAGAACAAAAATTGAAAAAGATAGCCTCTTTAGCATGCAATTCCCTTGTAAGATTGGATTTAGGAGCTTCGATGCTTACCTTAACTCGTCTTTACCCATGA
>LBNU01030094.1:0-14878 GCA_014162995.1 Artemisia annua | reverse complement strand
TATATATATATGAATAATGCTGCCGATTTTACGCGAGGTTTCTTGTAGTATTTACATTTTAACAGGTTATTTAAGACAAGAAGATGATGCATATACTGGAAGGGAAGCTTTGATAGTTCATCTTCTTGGAGGAGGATCTAACCATGTTACTTCACTTGCATAAAGAACGAATCAGGGGATTATCCGATTTCATTCTTTTAACCTTTTTATCTTTTCAATTCCTTATTTTCAAACATTGGGGACAATGTTCAACTTAAGTGTAAGGGGGGGGGGGTAAATAAGGGTAGATTAATGATACCTCATAGGATACCATTATGCTTGATTTTTGCTTGTTTGTTAGTAATTGTGTAATAAAACTGAGAGAAACACTCGTTAGGGTAATTTTAGCGCAAATTTAAAATTTTTTACATTATTTAGGAGTGAAACTTTGGTCCTAATAAGCGTCTCATGGATAGGAGAATTTATGACTAGCACAAAAAACCGTACCATTAAAAATTTTCCACCCAAATATGTGAGGTTCACCCCTAGAATTGGTAGGAAGAGAAGCATTCAACTTTAATGCTTATGTGTGTACCGGTAGTACTTAGATTCCAGAACTTGCGTCAGTGACCATTCCGAGTCCACAAGTGAGACTACATTCGTGTAGATTAGGATTAACTACATGATAAGAGGCATTAGGATAACCCATGCTTTAAACCTGTATTATAATTACATTGACTATATTGGTCAAGTAATTCTCCCACACCTTTGCGATGTACCCATTTTTGGTACACGATACCCCTAGTACACCCTCCAGAGCCTATCCTTTCGTTTCTGACTTTAAGCATCATACTTAAAGAAAGAATTTGTTTACAATCCACCCCCAAATGTGCAACCAAATCGCCTTAGCCTACCTTGTATGCACTCATTTTTAGTGCATTATTGTTATTTGTTAAACCCTTGTCAATTATCTAATTGGTTACATTGTTGCTAAGTCGAGTCATATCTTGTACATATTGTTTTGGGATGATTGGGACTCATGAGTAAAGTACTAGTGTTATGGAGTAATGGGGAAGAACATCGTTTATTACCCCCATATGTGCAAAACGTTTTAAAAGTATTCCAAGTGTTTTGATTGTTTCAATACGAGTCGTAGAATAGTAAATGTAAAGTATGTAAAAGTTCAAGTGTAAGGGGAAAGTTTAATCCCCATTGATGTATTATTTTAGATGGTAGGGTAAAAAGGTATGCAAAAAAGAAAAAAAAAAAAAAAAAACATACGGACTACCATCCGCACCTATCTTTTATTTCTAAGTTATGTTTTGTTTTTATTTCATTTTGTTTTCGATAGTTTAAGATTGACTCTAGTCTTGGCTTGGCAACGCCACTTGTATATGTAACTAACCAAGATGATTGACTAGCCACTAGTAAACTATCCCTTATCCAACCAAACCATGTTTTTCCATATCCCTAAACCTCCCGTTATAACCCTTTTGTAAAGCCCTCTTTGATAGTTATCCTAGGTGCTTACGCCTAAGTGGAGAAGGTTTCGATCCTCTCTCAAGCCTATGGTAATCTATTTACTATGTAAGGTAGTGAGTGATATTATCCATTTCTTTTACATTATATTTACATATTATCAACCGAGAGATGTGAGTATCCAAACACTACATGAGAGGTGCTAGTATATTTTCTCCGTGCTTATTTTGAGTAAAGTGGAACGACTAAATATTGTAATTACTTTTATGTTCGCATTAAAAGACCTCTAACTTGTATTTTAATTGGAATAAAAGCACATTTGCTTGAGGACAAGCAAATCTCAAGTGTAAGGGTATTTGATGAGACGAAAAATGTTATGTTTTTAGGGGTCAGTTTGAGTCCTAATTCGTATATTATTTGATCGGAGTTCACCCAAAGTCGTTTCTTTTCTCATTTTAGGTACTTTTGAGGAGAAAATCACAAAAGAAGCATTTTCGGGCGTTTTCGGAGTGAAAAAGTGCGGAAAACAACAAAATCTCAAAAGCCCCTAAAGTGCACAGAAGGTGACGGCGTCACAAGCTTCAACGTGACGACGTCAGGAACAAATGAAGTGAAGAAATTGGAAGTTACTCATGACGGGCCAGAGAGTTTTTGGCCTAGTTTGGTGACGGCGTCAGGGAAGGCCGTCAGATCTGGAACAAGGCGGCGTGACGACGTCAAGAAGGCCATCATAAAACCCTAATCGTCGGCGTAACGGCGTCACACCTTGGGCTGACGCCGTCAGCCCGTATTTTTTATATATATAGGACAAATTTTATTGTTTTAAAAGAGGAACTTGGTGGAGAACTTAAGGGTTAAACCCTAGCTCGTGTATCACAGACCTTAGAGGGTACTTTTACCCCTCTAACTTGCATGTTTAATCTAAGATAAGTCTTCATTCAATCCATACAATATGTCTATGTGTTGTATGATTTATGTTTGTGCTTTTCTTTCCTTTAACATGCTAGGCTAAATTAACTTGTGTTTGCTTAGATCTAATGAAACCTAACTATTGATTATCATGTGATGTGTATGTTGTGATTGTGATTTGGATGAATGTTTCATCTACGTTAGACTTAAGAAAACTGGCTAACCTCCTATACGGTAACAAGCTTGAACGTCTTAGGAAACGTGAATCGTATGTGCGTTAATCGATTTTAAGGTAGTATTTCATGCGTAGGTTGCTATCGGTGAGCTTATGATAGGATACTTGACGTATCGTCATAGAGTGAGGTAGGAGCTTATAGAGTTAGGGAATTGAACGCACTCCCTACGACTTGTTAGGAATACACCCGTCATCCACGCAAACTCAACATACTAATTACATGGTAAAAGATAGTTAGGGAGTAATGAAATCTAAGTAAACACTACTTTCCCCACCATTGTTTTCTCAACTTTAAATTAATTGCATAAGTAGATAACTTGGGTTAGTTGCCTAGCAACTAATTCAGCCCACTCCTTCAAAACCGAGAATTTACTGTTTTCATAAAAATATAAAAGTACAAAAATAATCATCCTCCACCCTTAGACCTTAATTAGAGTAGTCTTTAACCTAACGAACACTATTCCCTGTGAGAGAACGATCAATCCCCCGGTACTTGCCACTACACTATACTACATCGGTCAGGTACACTGCCTGGTGGGGATTGTAAGCCTCTTGAGATCCCTTGAGAGGTAAAACAAAGTGCGTAAGCAATCCCTACGCATCAGGTGGTATTTTTGCTCGTGTGTCATCACAGCCGCCGTCACCACCACAGCCGTCGCACCACCCCCCATCTTTCTCTTGTGGTATTTCGAAACCTAGATCTATTGTTTCTAACCCTTTAATTAAAACTGATCTTGTCATGTTTATCATGGATCAAACTTGCTGAAAACGTGTTATACAAACATTTCGTGGCTTGAAAATGGATTAAAACGAGATTAAACATTTTTGATAGATTTTCGTGTGGTAAAACGTGATTAAAAAAAGGGTGTTTGTATGTCATTATAAACTGAGTCAACTCAACTCAGGCGAGTCGAGTCGACTCAGCCGAGTCAAGCTGACCTCATGGTTGTTTTGAGCTTATTTGTTCTCGATTTGTTAGTGAACCCGAGAGGGTGTTTTGTTTGGCTTGGTTCACAGCAACAACGACCCATGAGGGGTGTTGTTTGCTCTTGGTTTAACGACAAACACCAAGGGAGTGTTTATTTGTTCTTGCTCAGTTAAATGGAATTACTTTTTTATATTTGTCAAGCTTAGTTTAGTTGTGAGTTTTGGTCTCGGCACAAAGGAGAACCCACGTAGGGTGTCTCATGTTTATTTGCAGTCAAGTCATAAAACACACGAGGGTGTGTTAACTTGCTGAGCCACGGTTCGCAAGGGTGCATTTGTTATCCTGATCTCGGTTCACTAGAAAACACCACATAGGTGCTTGTTTAGTTAATGACACACATAGGAGGTGTGGTCGTTTATTTTAATGTCTCGGTCTAAGAATAACGCCACAAGGGTGGTCGTGTTCTTGTCATTGTGGTCCTTGTCTTTATGTCTCGGCTTAACAAACAACATAAAGGGGGTGTTAGTTTTGCTTGTGGTCCGATCAGTACTCACGTAGAGTGTGTTTGCTTGCTGTTATTTGTACAGTCAAAAGATGCATTTGGTCAATAGTTCAATTAAAGTGTGTTTGGTCTAGCAAAGGGGGCCAAAGCCCATCAAGCTAAATGTGTGTACACATGGTTTTTAATTTTGATTATGTATTAATTTTGTTTGTCAAAATATTTAACTTGTGAGGTTATACACTTAATCGTTTACAAATATCGTATATCGGACTCACTTGTTGTTTTGACTCTTGCAATATTGGTACGTTTCGGAAAATTTCTTAGGGACTTGATGCATGATGCTTAGTATAGACTCAAATGATACTTAATGGATTAAATACTTTGGGATTTGATAATATTGGACAAATACGGACTAATACTTACGAGAAATTGGACAATTGGACATTTTGGACTAGAGACGAATGTAATATATTAAGCTCGGGAAGAATTTAATATATTGGACTCGTAAAGGACCTAAATATCCAATTAACACACTTAACTAATAACGGGTTGTTAATTATAAACTTGTTGGTGATATTGTTTTGAGGGAATTGAATTTTATTTAAGTCGCAACGACTTTGGAAAGTTGTATAAATGGACGCGTCATGCCGAAATTTGTAAAACTTTCTAAACTCATACTTTTATTTCAAAATCATTTAATTTTATGAAACTCGACAATAATCAAAACTCGTAGTCTTTAGTAACTTGTAAACTTTTACCATGTGATATACACATTTGAGTTTTCTTATGAAAGTTAAATTTCCTTTCGAAAACTTTATTGATTACTTCCAAACTATTTGGGATTATTGGGTAAATACCGAAACATACCAATTGACTTACTTTCTTGACATATTTTCTGCCGTTCCTTTCTTGATTTCTTTTTGTCATTTTTCTCTCGACTGAGTCCGCGTCAATACTTTCTTGACTATTCTGTTGCTAGTTTCCTTTATGATATATTGGGACATATATTATACTTTGGCGTGAGTTATTTTTGAGTCTATGCTTTCTTACAACCACACGAAACGTTGAAACTAAACATTTTACAATCATTGATACGTGTAATCCACGAAAACTAAGACGCTTGTCTTTTGAAAACTCTTTTACCTTACGAGACGTATTCTGAGATAGTTATATACTTATTAGGTTGTGCCGATCACGTGCCGTTGTGCCTGTACTTCTTGATACCGTTGTGTTTTGCCACTTGATGCCAGTTGTGACATTTGTGTTGTTTGCGTTTCTACAATCCGAGGTGAGTTCATGCCCCCTGTTTTACTCGTTTTATAACTGTTTTTGGGGAGAATACATTCTTGTTTTACTAAGATCCAGTATTTGCATTACTTGAACATATGATTTGTTTACTCAAAAACTTTACGTGCCTTGTTAAATTACTTGTTCGGTTATCCAACCGCATGACTTGATTCGTTACAAACTGGATTATTTTACTATGGACACAAGTGCTTGAAATGTATATGTGGGTTTATAGCCCCATTTTCTTATAAGTACTGTTTTATAAACCTTGGGGTGAGAAACATGCAAAACTGTTTTCATGGACCTAAACTGAACTTGTTTTTACACACTTGTATGCGGAAAGACCTAAGTTTGCTAGAATCCCATTTCGCCCACTATCATCAACCGTCAATTCGTGCTGGGAAGCGCGAATGATATAAATAGATCTATTGGGGGTGACTCCCCCGTTCGGTTGGCCACTCATTAGGCCAAAGCGGACGTATACCATGTCGGAATTTGCCGAGTGACCGGGGATTATCACTCGCGGGCACCCTTATGTACCTATGCCTTTGGCATACTTTTGTCTAGTTTCGGTTGGATGAGCTTAGTGTCGCATGAGGCATTAGTGTGTGTTTGTTGATTTATTTGCTATGGTACAAGTGTTCTGATTTATTGTATAAGCTGAATTTGACTGATTTTTCTCCTGTCATTGTGAGTGAAGCGGAGGTCACTAGAACTGAATTTGATTTGTATGTTAACGATTCTTGACACGCGAAAACCTTGTGGTCCACATTTCTTTTACACTGAAATTTCTATTTATATAAATCTATGAACTCACCAACCTCGTGTTGACACTTTTAGCATGTATTTTCAGGTTTAAAGTGATAACTTACTGTGGGAGGCTTTGGCAGGGCATGACATGGTCATAGATGACTCTGATGTATTTGGGACCACTGTATTTCCCTTTATAGGTTTATATTTCCACACTGTTTTTGGAACGTTGTAAACAACATACTTTTGAATATGGAAACTCCTTTTAAAC
The DNA here is from genome assembly GCA_014162995.1 of Artemisia annua. Classification (NCBI taxonomy): domain Eukaryota; kingdom Viridiplantae; phylum Streptophyta; class Magnoliopsida; order Asterales; family Asteraceae; genus Artemisia; species Artemisia annua. The sequence goes on along the minus strand of LBNU01030094.1, from coordinate 8,538 downwards.
AGTTGAGGTAAAACCGTTCTTTGTACTTTGTGATGTGATACCATCTTAGTAGCACCCAAACATGTATGCTTCCGCTAAACCAGATTTTGGGGGTGTTATATATTGGTATCAGAGCCTTGGTTATAGAGAACTGGGTATTTTTAAAACCTAGACTATAACTACTTTTGCGAAAACTTAACCCGATGACTGCCACGTGCCTGCCTGCCAAGCTGATGCCTCATTTGTGATTTTGATTACTAATATATTTGATGATGTGCGCTTTGTTATTGGATGAGTATATCCATTTATTTTTGCTATATACTATAAGTATCTTTGATATACTTATGCTTATGTATCGTACTTGGCGTAGCATTATGCGCTTTTCTCTACGTAATCTCATCATTCGTCCTAAAGTGTGGACATTTGCCTTAGTAATTTAACAGCTTTTAAAAGTAAGGGACATATTACTAGCGTAACTGAGTCAAGTATTTTAAAGTTCATTGAACCTCGGGTGGATATAGACTAATCACCTATATTCAACCAGGGATAGTGGAACATAGCCTGATCACCTATGTCCGACTCAGAGGTGAACTTTGCGATACTTGGAGTAGTTATAATAAAATTATGTCCGGTTAAATTTTTGATTACGAGAATGATAAAATTTATGTGTGTGTACATAAGCATGCATGACAAGAACACTCACATCTCCACACAACATGATAGCAATCACAACACACTGGCATCAAAATACTCCATAAATCGTAATACACTTTGTATCGCTATACCTTTCCGCTCATATGGAATACTTGCTCGTCGCCGTCTGATCATGTTTTGCATCAAGGCGGGTTAGACCCGATTGGTCACAGTTTGAATTCGAGTTACTTATTTTAACTCGTTGGATGTTGCAATAAACTCATTTGAGCTTATTGGGTCATTTGAAATTGGTCTTCGGCTATGTTTGAATTTGGATTGCTCATTTATTTAAGCCTAGCTTTGTTTGTGGTCTTGTTACAGTCACCCATACCCCAAACCTTATGCTCCATCGATGTGGTTCATCCCTCTCGATCGATATTGTACCTTCCGCTTGAAGTACTATGTACATTACTTGGTCAACCAATAGATTGCTAGTAGCAATCAATATCCTCCTTTAGAGTCGTACTCTGAACTTGCTATACCCTCCATTCAGTGGAGATTCTATGACCAACAGAAACCATAAGACCATAAGGAGTAGTAACCTGAACCGCGTTCTTTGGGACAGACACCAAATCTTTCACTCGTCTCTCGGGAATATCTGTTATTTTCGCTATCCTCTTATAAGATAATAAACCGTGTTGTTAAGACCAAACAAACTGTTTTCGATTATTCTATAGACCAATTTGCGGTCACCCTACAAATATTTTATTGCTACTTCATGAAATCAAAATTTTGACCTTATGACTATTTTGTAAACAACGAATTGTTCCCGTTGTTCTGTAAACTGTTTTCCAAATCATCTCGCTAATGATTTTTATAAACTGGGTTGCTGCCCTGCTACGATTTATGAATCGAACCACAATTTTGCTACTATCATGCAAATGATAAACTGATTCTTAATATTCTATGAACTCTTTTACAAACCGTTTTATAAACTAGTCTGCAATCACCCTGTGAACTATTTACTCATCTTGATGTGTTAAAAGTTTCTAGTCAAACTTCATCAATTTTTGCATAACAAGGAGTGGTCAAACGATAACTTTTGTGAAATCATCTGATTCACACCATGTTTAAAGACTGCTTTTACTGAAATTACGAGACTTTTAAAGTCGCATCAGTTCACCTAACTGCAAATTTTCAGCAAAGAATTATGTATTACTCTCCCACAGGCAAAGAGGAACTCTTACCATCCGGTAAGACTCAAATCGGTTGTGGGTACCAACATCACTTCCCAGACACCATTTTATCAGATAACATAAACTGAAATCCGGAACGGATTTCCTTTAAGGAGGGCAGACTGTAACAAACCGGAATTTTCCAAACTCACTTTTAATAATAAATTATATTTATTATTTCTTAAGTTTCACTTTCGGACCTTTCCGAACTTATTTGAATCGAATACGAGAAATTTTCTCGCAAAAGGTTAAAACTACACATTTCGCGTTTCGGCACAACTATAAACGCATAAAACTATTTAATATATTATTATGTTAATTACGAGAAAATAGTCGTGTAAATACTCGTTCGTGGAAAAATTATTTTAAACGCAACAGTGTAAATTTCGTGAGTCGGATCAACCGTTTACTAACTCAAATGGGACCCACGTTCTATCTATATAAAAGATTGCCTAATTACAAAACCAATCCTGTGGTATTCTTACACAGTCGCCCCTCACACTTTTGATATTGTCACATTTGGTCCCCACGAATTTTGGAACTAGTACTATATAATTAGGGTTTTTCTTGAACCATATAAAAGGACCCAAATTAGGGTTTCCTTGTCATAATATCACTCCTCACTCTCACTCTACTCTATCTCTAAACTTTCCGGCGCCGCTACATTTTCCAGCTAGATTCCGGCGAAGTAGATCCGTTGCAGCCGCGTGTAGATCCGGTCAAGAAACATATAGATCAAATTAGATCGGGTCTAGATCGTGACTTTTGGGTGGTATTTTTGCTCATGTGTCATCACAGCCGCCGTCACCACCACAGCCTTCGCACCACCCCTCATCTTTCTCTTGTGGTATTTCGAAACCTAGATCTATTGTTTTTAACCCTTTAATTAAAACTGATCTTGTCATGTTTATCATGAATCAAACTTGCTGAAAACGTGTTATACAAACATTTTGTGGCTTGAAAATGGATTAAAACAAGATTAAACATTTTTGATAGACTTTCGTGTGGTAAAACGTGATTAAAAAAAGGGTGTTTGTATGTCATTGTAAACAGAGTCAACTCAACTCAGGCGAGTCGAGTCGACTCAGCCTAGTCGAGCTGACCTCGTGGTTGTTTTGAGCTTATTTGTTCTCGATTTGTTATTGAACCCGAGATGGTGTTTTGTTTGGTTTGGTTCACAACAACAACGACCCACGAGGGGTGTTGTTTGCTCTTGGTTTAACGAAAAACACCAAGGGAGTGTTTGTTTGTTCTTGCTCACTTTCTATTATATCTTGTCGTTGTCACAATTTCGGTTAAATGGAATTACTTATTTAAATTTGTCAAGCTTAGTTTAGTTGTGAGTTTTGGTCTCGGCACAAAGGAGAACCCACGTAGGGTGTCTCATGTTTATTTGCAGTCAAGTTATAAAACACACGAGGGTGTGTTAACTTGCTGAGTCACGGTTCACAAGGGTGCTTTTGTTATCCCGATCTCGGTTCACCATAAAACACCACATAAGTGCTTGTTTAGTTTATGACACACATAGGAGGTGTGGTCATTTGTTTTGTTGTCTCGGTCTAAGAATAACGCCACAAGGGTGGCCGTGTTATTGTCATTGTGGTCCTTGTCTTTATGTCTCGGCTCAACAAACAACATAAAGGGGGTGTTAGTTTTGCTTGTGGTCCGATCAGTACTCACGTAGAGTGTGTTTGCTTGCTGTTATTTGTACGGTCAAAAGATGCATTTGGTCAATAGTTCAATTAAAGTGTGTTTGGTCTAGCAAAGGGGGCCAAAGCCCATCAAGCTAAATGTGTGTACACATGGTTTTTAATTTTGATTAAGTATTAAATTTTTTTTTGTCAAAATATTTAACTTGTGAGGTTATACACTTAATCGTTTACAAATATCGTATATCGAACTAACTTGCTGTTTTGACTCTTGCAATATTGGTACGTTTCGGAAAATTTCTTGGGGACTTGATGCATGATGCTTGGTATGGGACATATATTATACTTTGGCGTGAGTTATTTTTGGGTCTATGCTTTCTTACAACCACACGAAACGTTGAAACTAAACATTTTACAATCATTGATACGTGTAATCCACGAAAACTAAGACGCCTGTCTTTTGAAAACTCTTTTACCTTACGAGACGTATTCTGAGATAGTTATATACTTATTAGGTTGTGCCGATCACGTGCCGTTGTGCCTGTACTTCTTGATACCGTTGTGTTTTGCCACTTGATGCCAGTTGTGACATTTGTGTTGTTTGCGTTTCTACAATCTGAGGTGAGTTCATGCCCCCTGTTTTACTCGTTTTATTACTGTTTTGGGGAGAATACATTCTTGTTTTACTAAGATCCAGTATTTGCATTACTTGAACATATGATTTGTTTACTCAAAAACTTTACGTGCCTTGTTAAATTACTTGTTCGGTTATCCAACCGCATGACTTGATTTATCGTTACAAACTGGATTATTTTACTATGGACACAAGTGCTTGAAATGTATACGTGGTTTTATAGCCCCATTTTCTTATAAGTACTGTTTTATAAACCTTGGAATGAGAAACATGCAAAACTGTTTTCATGGACCTAAACTGAACTTGTTTTTACACACTTGTATGCGGAAAGACCTAAGTTTGCTAGAATCCCATTTCGCCCACTATCATCAACCGTCAATTCGTGCTGGGAAGCGCGAATGATATAAATAGATCTATTGGGGGTGACTCCCCCGTTCGGTTGGCCACTCATTAGGCCAAAGCGGACGTATACCATGTCGGACTTTGCCGAGTGACCGGGGATTATCACTCGCGGGCACCCTTATGTACCTATGCCTTTGGCATACTTTTATCTAGTTTCGGTTGGATGAGCTTAGTGTCGCATGCGGCATTAGTGTGTGCCTGCTGATTTATTTGCTATGGTCCAATTGTGCTGATTTACTGTATAAGCTGAATTTGACTGATTTTTCTCCTGTCATTGTGAGTGAAGCGGAGGTCACTAGAACTGAATTTGATTTGTATGTGAACGATTCTTCACACGCGAAAACCTTGTGGTCCACATTTCTTTTATACTGAATTGCTATTTATATAAATCTATGAACTCACCAACCTCGTGTTGACACTTTTAGCATGTATTTTCATGTTTAAAGCGATAACTTACTGTGGGAGGCTTTGGCAGGGCATGACATGGTCATAGATGACTCTGATGTATTTGGGACCGTTGTATTTCCCTTTATGGGCTTATATTTCCACACTGTTTTTGGAACGTTGTAATAATATACTTTTGAATATGGAAACTCCTTTTAAACGGTTGAGGTAAAACCGTTCTTTGTACTTTGTGTTGTGATACCATTTTAGTAGCACCCAAACATGTATGCTTCCGCTAAACTAGATTTTGGGGGTGTTGCAGCAACTGTCTATTATGTTTGGCAAGAGAGGAATAAAAGGATTTTCAGTGATGAGGTGAGGAATGAACAAGTATTGTGCAAAACCATATGTGATAAGGTTAGATCAAGATTAGTATCTCTAAAAACTAAAAAGTCCACTGCAGTTATGTTAGCTGCCAAAGAATGGGATGTGCAGTTCAACTAAAATGAGAACAGAGGACTTAAAGGGGTCTTTGGAAGAATATGCAGCTTGGAAGTTTAAATTGAATTGGCTACAGGAATGAAGTGAATGATTTGGCAATCAAACAAGAGCAATTATTCATCATTGGATTGCTTTTGTTTTATTATATCAGGCCATTACATCGTGGAGATACCTTGTATCTTGGAGTCCTAATTGGTATGACTGTACCTATTATAGCATCATTGTTGGTTCAATTCTGGCCTAGGTAGGAGATTGGACAGTAATGTATGTCTATATAGGAGTTCTAATCAATATGGATGTACAATAAAGTAGGGTCTCACTATGTGAAGGGTAAATGGCTGGGGGGACAGTGCATGATGTGTGGAATAGAGAGGAATGAAAGATGATCCTTCTTGGTCCACCCAATGCACTGTCAAAGAGGTAAGGTTGGTCATCATGGAGGGAGAGTGTTCCCAAGCAACTGAAGCCTTCCTTAGAGAGGGAAATGTAGGTTGTCTTGGCAGAGCCCCCCCATGGATGGGTAATGGGTTCTTAGTGATGCCACTCCTCATTTCTACCTTGTTTACTGTGGTGGTAGGATGAGTAGCTTGGTAGAATGAGGTGGTGGAAATGTAGCTAGATGGTAGGTGCTTTAAAGGTGAAATGAATGTGTGAGATTAGTTGATGAAACTGTAATGTTGGCAGAATGTAAACAAGGAAGATGCCTGAGTTTCTAGTATCATCAGAGATAGAATGTAGTGTTGTCAGATATTGGACAAGTCTGAATGTTAGTAGTATGAATAAGTGTAGTGAATGTTTCTGTTTTGTTTAGATTTGGTGATATCAAATCTAAAGTTCTATTCTTATATTGTATATCTTGGAGATTAATATAAATATTTTCACCTTTGCACCCAAAAAAAACTTTTATATTGCTTATATTTGGTCTATTGCTATTTTGTATTGGAAAACTAGATGTCAAAAGAAAGATGAGATCTTTCAGAAAATGTTTTTCAGGAAATCTTGTCTTTAAGTCCCGACGACGTAGCCACAGTTAGAGCAGATTTTCAAGTTTTTGAAAAATTCTTTAAGTTACTTTCTGTTTTCTTAAATCCAATTACATCTTGCTATTTTTATGGTTATTGCATTTGATTTTAACTCTCGAATTACCTCTTACTATTCTTTATTTTTGTTTGGTTTTATGCTTTGGCTTTGTTATTTTGTCTTATATTTTACGTTGGATTTGAGAAGCATGGTCATCTTGATGATTCTAGGATGACGGTTTTAACTATTAGCATCAGTTTTCGTTCATACCGAGCAAACCAATGGAGTATTTTCTTTTATCTCTTTTACTCATTTTTTCCTAATTGGTTAACTTAATTTGTGCATTAGGGACAATGTACATCTAAACTGTAAGGGTATTAGAAGCCTTAAAATAACTCATACGTTGATGTTTGTATTACTCTCATAATAACTTGTAATTTTCCGATACTTCGTCACTTTAGGTAGATTTTGCATCAATTTAATAAAAAAATCATTGTTTAATTTATGTCACTAGATTCAAGCATCTTTATTAGGTATTTGTGGTCACCTGCATGACCTATAAATATGCATATTGGAAAATTAACGGATAAGGGTCATGCAGACCAAATCGCTAATAACAAATCTCCTAATCAGTGATATAACCTAAGTCTAAACACGTATAAAGGTGTTTAATGAGTTACTTGTTCCTACAATACGTACGCTTCAACTCTTGTTTGCAATCAGCTGCGTGCACGGAATTGCCTTCTTCTTCTTGATTGATGCTTGTTTAACCGATCTAGGGTATGTAGGGGAGAATCACTTTGTTTGTTGCGTTAAGTATCCACCAATACTGCACAGGTAAAATTGGTGCTAGATCCTATGCGAACGTTGGAGAGTACGGGAACAACTAGAATCCAATTAAGGAAGTGAACTAAAGGTTTGAAACCCTTTAGTGGCTGTTGCTGCTGGTGGTGGTGGTGATGACTGGTGGTGGTGGTGGTGGTGGGTAATCATTACCTTTCCTCCCAATTTACTGAGTAATGCCCCATTACTCACTACTAAGCAATGATTATATTCCTTANTGTTAACAAAGAGTGCTCGGCGTAGCCGGCTAACGACTCGATGTAGGGCGAATGTGTTACCAATAACGGCTCCAAACTACACTGTTTGACGTGTTATAGATGTGTTATAGGGGGTATTTGTTTAAGCTTATATGTGGGCTTATGAGCTTATTGGATTTTGACTTATATTTCATAAGCCCCAATTTCCCGGCTTATTTTGAGACTTATGAGTTTATATAATCATATTATAATAAACTAATATAAGCCCACAAATATCAAAATAAGCCAAAAATATATGAAATGTAAACCGAAACACAAATAAGTTCATAAGTCACATATAAGCTTAAACAAACACCCCCATAGACTTAATAGACTTATACATACCACGTTATGCCCGTAACGGGCGTTTTTCATGTATTTTTAATTTGACTGTGTGTGTTTATACAGTGTGTGTGATTTGAAGGTAAGGCCAAACGAAGATGAAGAAGATGTATCTATTCTTCCTTTTTTTATATATATTGCAAATGACAAATTAACAGTTTAGGTCTTTGAGATTCATAAGTTTTGTTACTTAGATTTCTTTTCTTTATGAATTCTAAGTGTTATATGGATCACAATTTTTTTTTTTCTACGTTTTGTTATTTTGATATTATGTTAAGTTATAAATAAATGAAAACAAAATAAAAACCGGGACCTACGTTTATGAATTCTAAATGTGCATTGCATGAAACAAAATAAAAAATGAGATTCACGTGTACTTATAATATGTTATACTAGCTAAAGAGTGATTTTCAAATGGGAAAATTCCAAAAAAGTGCCAAAAATCGAATTTAGAACCACTATTGAGTCATTTTTCATGCAAATTCCAAATTTGGTCATGTGCTACCCGTGCAACCATGTGCTACCCGTGCTACCTACTTCATTGTTTGACATGTGGCATGACCCCGCTATCACTTCAACTATTTCCCAATCATGAGGTTGCCCCACTTGTACTTTTGTTTTATTCGAAGTAGACCCCACCCGTTTTTTGTTTTATTCGTATCAAGTGTGCTACCGGCGGT
>LBNU01030093.1:12944-28972 GCA_014162995.1 Artemisia annua | reverse complement strand
TTTTTTTTTTTTTTTTTTTTTTTTTTTTTTTTTTTTTTTTTTTTTCAAAATAAGTGCGAATGGATATTAAGTATTTATCTTTTGAATTATATTGTGATAATTTTAAGTTTAGGATAAAAAAATGTTCATTTTTTATTGGTTTTTTTTTTTTTTACATTTGTGGTTGATGATCTATGTGATATTTGTTTCTAAAGCTCTGGGTGTGGTAGCATTTGCTCCGTGCCCTCGAACTTGGACCTATGCCAAACGCAACCACCATACCGACTCCCACATGTGCCCTTGAACGTGAACTTGGAACCACGCCAAACGCAGCCACCAAATCCTTGAGATGTTGGTTTGGATCTTCGGAACGAAGTCCACGGAATGCACATCCTCTTTGCACCGACCGGATGGTGTCGGATCGCAAGGGAGACACGTTGGCTCTTTGGGGAAGCTCAATGGTGTTTCGATAGCCTTGGTGGCTAGATCAGGAGTATTCTTTTAAAGTGCGGGCTCTAGGTGGTCGGGTGGGTTTTGGTGATTTGTTGGTGCTTGGTGTTGCTGTTGTGGTGGTGCTTGGTGTTGTTGTTGTGGTGGTTCTTGGTGTTGTGGTGGTGCATGGTCGAGGATATTACCGTCTATCATGATGACGAATGATATGGACTAAGAACAAAAGAACGAAAAAAAAGATAGACTAAAGAAAGCTACGAAAAAGAAAATAAAAATCTCACTTGATAGGAATCTAGTGAGTAAACCTAAAGGAAATAGAAATCAAACCTAAGCAATAACTATTCCCCGGCAGCGGTGCCAAAAACTTGATGCATGGTATTTGTGGAAAACTAGAAGGGGGGTTGAATAGTTTACCGTTTAAAAACTTTAAACTTTGTTGTATCAAATATCCATTTTTAGCTTGTTCTAATATGAAAGATGTTTTGTTAGGTCACCATATTATAAACACAAGTATAGATTTGATAGAAATAAGATGAGAAATAGAGTTTGGTTGATTAGATCAAATATGAAGAATAAAAGTGCAAGAGTTTCCTTATGTAAATGAAATAACCAACAAGAGTAAGCATTACATAGATGTCCTATTTATAGGTGAAGAGCTAGGGCAACATTCCCTTCTCTTCCCTTCTCTAATTCGTATGGCCTTTAGGCCCATTGGACGAGTAAAGGGCTTACCCTTAAACATAACATGATTAAATAACTTAGCAACCTATTACAAATGATGAAATAACCGAGACTTGATGAAACGTTGATAAACTTAGGTTCTAACAATCTCCCCCTAAGGATCGGTTGTTGAAGAAGTGATGTTAGTCACGGTCATTTGAGGTTGCTTGACGTCTTCTGTCTTTGCACTTTAGTTGTAGCATTCATAGCTTTGGACGTCTTCAAAAATGATTATGTAGGAATGATTCATCGTTCTTAGTTCTTAACAATCTCCCCCAGATAGAATGGTTGTTCATTGTTCTTTGTTGTTGATGAGATAGTGATCAATCTGATGTGGTAATCTGCCATTCGTCACATTCTTTGACTCCAGTGGATCTGCATCATTCCAACATGCTCATACATCTTTGATGGTTGAACCTTTCATAAGTGAGGAGCTCTCTTTTCATATGTGAAGATTCTTTGTGTAGACGTAGAATCCTTCTTTAGACGGTGTGTTGCTTAAGATCGTTTGTCTTTATCACTTTGTAGATTCTTTTGACATGGAATCTATCTTTGACATTCATGTTGCTTCGATCTTTCATGAGAGCTTTCATTTTGTTGAGATGTAGGTATGAGCATGTGGAAGCCGGTGTTCAGGATGGTTGTTGTACCTGAAATGAAACAGTTAGCAATAAAACATCTGGTACTTACAGGTTCGGAGTTAGAATTCGTCCACAGCATAGTGTGAAGACTCCTTCTAATCCTTACCAAGGCCGTTCCTAATCGGATACCCCCTAGAGGGCTTACATAGACATGCATACGCACACCCACGATTAGGTGAGTCGCTGGAGATCACCCCACGACTGTAGACCATCGAACATACTAAGCGTAATCCACAAGGAATCACCGAAGTGACCTGCTGTCAGGGCTATTTGATGTTGACCCTGGCAGGATTTCCGTTCAATCATTCGAGAAGTACATAAGTAAATCCCTTATAAACGTTCAAGGCAGATTGCTAAGATCTGCGAAGGACTCGAAAATTTACACTTAGTGTCCAATGATGCAAGACACTTAGTGTAGAAGATTTTTGTGTTCCTAAGAGATCTTTTATGTTATCTCGTGGCTCTAGACTCGATAAGTGCACATTTGGTTTCCTATGCGGAGGCATGGAGCAGAGGGCCTCCTGTTTCAATATCAACCATCTCTAATAGACGATCGATAGATTACACTGGTTCCCCGTGAGAATGAAACAAACATCTTTTGAGAGATGCCTGAGTGGCTAAGAAGGTTTAGGTGCATTGCGTCACTGGGTCCATGACGTCTTTTATCTTCAATACCGGTGTCGCCTTAGCAACGACCAGTAGCATATGAATTGAACCCGGTGTCTGACCTATGGTTGATAAAATGGAGGGCTATTTCTTTTCACCCTTTTCATTCATTTTCTTTTTAATTCTTCAACCCCTTCTTTCTCCTTTCATTCTTTTCTCCTTTTGTTATATCATACCTAAGGACTTCTAATTTCTAACTATTGGTGATGTCCTTGGGTAGATCCCTCCGGTTTAGGCGGATCATAGGACGGTTTTTCCTATCCTTAGTCACCTTGTAACTCCATAACTATCCTATTGATGCCTTTAAACCAAATCATTGAAAATCTCTCAAAGTGTGTAAGAGTGTAAAACTTTTTGTTAACACTTTGAGGTTTTGGATTTTATATGAAACACTCCCCCTCAACATATGCTCATGATTATTTTCAAAAATTTGCATATGCGGGAAGAGTTGGCACTTTTTGAATTGATCCACTCTTAATAGTCATGTACCCGAGGGACACGTTTACGTTGCTTAGTTAAAGGGATGCATTATCAGTTTTTAGGTGATAACTAGCCCTAATAGCTAACTTGATGTTGTTAACATTCCTAAAAGGAAGTTAGACCCGTCAAAGTAAACAACTAGAAAGAGTTTCTCGAAACGGTACTTTCTAATCGGATAAATCCTTTCGAATTCAAACATTTGTTGTTTCATCAATTCATGGGTCAATTCTGAGTCGAGCTATAACGAGATAAGACTTTTTGACATCATATTTTAATCACTTTCTTTTTCTCCCCCTCAAAAATAGCATATCAAATGTTGTTTTTGTAAAATATTTTGATTAAAATATGCCTTTTTGAGTCTTATGGGGAGAGATCAACAAGATTTGAAGATTTAAGAACGATGTTTTGATTCAAGTACTCCCCCTCAACAAGTGATTACTTATTGAGGTGTAATACTTGTCTTTTGAGCAGATTTGAAAAATACTGAAAGGTTTGATTAAATCTACTCAAAAGTAAGAAGCTTTCGCTCCTTATATTAGGATTGTGGCACTGATGCGTACCACAGGGTCCTTTCATTACAAAGTGCGGGTTGTACACTGTTATGTGCACAAGCCTTAGTAATTACAAATCAAACAATATTATAAATATATTGAAATATTTGTACCAGGACTATAGGAGCTGAGCTAAGCATCGAAGACTGTGAACTTTGGATCAGGTCAGTGAAATGTCAAGACCGGAAATGATGGTCGAACACCGATATAGCTTTCCATCCTTCTGATCTGTTGTCATCGATATAGCCTTTCTTCAATCGTATGGACAAAGTTTCTGATCATTCTGCGTCCATTAGCTTTCCACCTAGTTGGTCTTCCCTCTTTCAGCCTCTTCTTTTCATCCTCCAAGCTTTCTGCTAACCCATCACGAACTCGTTGAAGTGTGACATCACAAAACTTCTGAATCTCATCGAACCTCATGAAACGAAGCTGATGCTTGTTGTTGAGGTAGATGACTCCAAATGCCGGTTGTTGCACGAGAGAGTATTGTGACATCCCGGTAATTTCAGGAATCATGAGTTGTGGTTGAGTAAGGTTGATGGTGTTCTGATAACTTTCCACTCCCAGCTGAAGATCTTCCACTCTTTCTTGAACAATTAATCGTCTGATGTGAAGTAGGAGAGATGCGATGAAGTTGTACTGTGTGTCTTGTTCAAAGTTGAGCAGCTTTCCTTGAACTTTTAGTAGATACATATCTTCAATGTCGTTCAGGTTCAAATCTGGGAAGTCTGCTTCACAAAACTTGTACTTCTTCTCGTCTGTTCTCTTGACGATGATTTCTTTCAAGAAGGCGTAGTTGAATTTCTTCTCTTCCACGATCTCCAGTATGGCAACGATACGAAGCGGTTGCTTCACATTCTCACTGGACTTGAGATGTAGTCTGTGGGTGTAGCCAAGCTTTCGTTTTTCCGGCCAGTGTTGAATACCGAGAAGAGCGTCCCTGTTGTATTGGACAACTGATTTGCAGTAGATTGGTGCGTGCTCTTCAATGTCTGGTAATTCATATCGGGCGGCTGGAATTGAAAGTGTGAGTGAGGATGCATATCGTTCCTTGGAGGTCTCGTGTGCATGCTGAAGGTATTGGAAGTCGTTGTTGAAGAAGCGTCGGTAGGGGATCTTAGGTTTTTCTGGAAACCCAAGTAGAGGTAGTGGTTTTGTCCAGTCCGTGAAGTAAGGTTTCTTCGTTTCAGTATCGACATTCGATTCAGGGTTAAGCCAGTCGAACGAGCCAGATAAAGCACAGGCTATGTTCTCCATGTGGTAATCGAGTTCTACTTTGTTCCCGGATCTCTTTTTGAGAAAGTCCATTGCTTCACGATTAATCCGCTTCAGTTCAGTCTTTGACAACCTTTCAACTTGTAAACCTGACATAATACTCTGAGTCATCTGCAAAGTATTACCCGGCAATGGTTCGTCGGTCTCAAGCGGTGGTTGTGCTTTGATCATCGTTGTCAGCCAATCAGAGTCATGAGCTTCGTCCACATCTAGCCATGAGAATTGAGTAGTCTTTTTCTTCTGCTTCTTTGACTTTGAGGACTTCTTCTTCTCTTTTGGAGACGATGGACCGGTTTGAAATTCAGGAATTTCTGATTCGGGTATTGCTGTTTCTGGTTCTTCCTGAGTGTCAAACGGTTGAAGCATGAATGGTGCCTCTGATTGTGTCGGTCCGGAGCCGGATGCAGGAGCTCTTTGTTTGGAAGGAGGAGCCTTAGAAGTCTTGTGGGGCTGTTGTGATGAAGATGGTGCTTCTGACTTCTTTGACTTCTTGCTTTTCGGATCTGAGTCAGGATCATCATCTTTCCTTTGTCGTTTGTGTTTACCGGCAGCTTCCTTGCAAGATTCTTTTGAGGCAATGGCTTGAAGTGCCTCGAACATCGTTGATTCTTCAGGTGTCTTATCCTCCTTGTTTCTGAGCTTGACAGCTAACAGGGTTTGCAGTTGTTCAGTAGATAGGTCTTCCGGTGGTGGAGGATCCCTGTTAGTGCGAAGGTAGAATGGAGTTGACTCAAGCATTCTTTCAATGTTGTGCTTGATCCTGGTATTCAATTTAGAACGAATCGGCTCAATAAGCGCAGACACAGCCGGTTCAGTTATTGCAGCGAGATTTTCGTTGAGATATTCTGTTGTGTACTCTTTGATCATCCCGTCCATGTCGGCATGTAGAACTTTGTCGACAAGTGCACTCGCATCCTGAAGATCTTTGACTTGTGAAGTCAAAGTTTTGACCTGTTGTGAGAGCAGTTGTACTTGGTCATTAAGATCTCCAGTTGGCTGTTGCGTCTCCTTCTTTTTCTTCTTTGCCAAATCAAGAGCTTTCTTGATCCGCTTTGATGCTGTCAAAGCTGCTTTGCCTCCCTTCTTCTTCTTGTCTGATTTGCCTTTGGATGTTTTCTTTGCTGGTGGTGGTGATGAGTGATGTGATGATGATGATGAAGATGATTTGTGCTCGGGTTCTGATGGAGGAGGTGAGGGATCCCTTGGAGGTGATCCTTTTGGAATCGGGGGATTCTTTGAAGATGAGTGCGGAGGACTGTTGATATATTGATCGGTGTCAATGAGGTCTTCGTCTTGATCGAGTCCACGAAACAGTCTATCCGTCTCTTCCTTAGCTTTCCTCTTGATTTCCTCGTCTCTCTGAACTTTAGCAATGAATTCGGGTGTGATGTACTCTGTCTGCTCTTGCTCTTCCTCTGTAGCTTCTTCCATGACGATGTTCCCTTCAGTGTCACGTTGTTCGTTTTCGGTCTGTGGAACTACAGTGCTACTCGAGCCAGCCTCATGTCCTGGAAGATTTGTCGGTGTTTGATGAGGTTGTGGATGTTGGAGATTGAGTAGTACAGCTGCCCTGAATTCTTTCTCTTCCTGCTTCTTTTCAGCCCTGGTGTCGACAATGATACTCTTTAGTTTACATTTTTCAACCAGTGGCTCTGCAGTAGGTTCGTCTTCTGCTTCTTCATCACGAGCAGCATCACTTGGGTCATTGATGGTAATTCCCGTGCCTTTTATTTGTTCTTGCTCAGTAGTTTCCTTGCTTAATTGTTTAGTCAGTTCAAGCCCTGGAAACTCTTCTTCTTCATCAAGTTGTTCTTCTTGGTCATCTGGAGCCTTTGACCTTCTTACATAGTCTGCTTCGTCATCAGATTCGGAGCCGAACTCAGAGTTGGTTTCCGTTTCAGATGATGAAGCTGACGGTTCATCCTGAGGAATCTGCTTAGTTGCAGCTTTTCTTCTTGGTCTAGTGGGTGGCTTTTGAGCAGGCTTTGGTTGTTGGGAGGTTGTAGTACTGCTCGTGCTACCGGACTTGCCACCCCTTAAAGTCGATGCGAAGATTGTTCTGATCAATGCCTACATTGTAGTCAGCAGGGAGGACTTCACCAAGTGCAAGTAGTGGGAGGTTTTGTTGTTGTGGAACTGATTCATCGTGTTGAGCCATTTGTGTTCTGAAAGTGTCATGTCATGAAATCAAACATCCAGATATGTTAGTTATTAGTCCGAGTTCACGTTTGATATTCAAAGACATATATGTTGCAATCATGGTCCAGTTAATTACTCTGTGATTAATGACGGTATTATTATTTAACATGTAACTTAGATGATATATCATTTAATGCACATAAGTCTTTTGGTAACATGTATAATAACACAATTCAATCACAAGATACATAACATTCTCACAATACACATATTCAAGAGGATTCATTCAATATACAAGTTTTCGAAAAAATTACAATCACTTGAATATTTAAAAATATGTAATACATGATCTCGAAAATATGACCAACAATGTTCTCAAAAACTGTCACTAACGAAGATCTCGATAACTTTTGTGCAAGAAAGATCTCGATAAATTCTATAGGAAAGATCTCGATAAATTTGTTGTTCAAAAGTTCTCGATAATTCTTAGTAAAAGTTCTCGATAACTTCATTTCATATGTTCTCGATAACTTATGAAAGATCTCGATAATTTTGAAAATCTTAGGATCTCGATAATATTATTGAGATATTTCAAAAAAATTTAGAGAGTTCTCGATAACAGTTGTCAAGGAAAGATCTCGAAAACTTTTAGAAAGATCTCGATAAAATTATCAAGAAAGATCTCGATAAATTTTTCTCAAAAAATTTTCTCGAAAAAATTCTTATACAAGAATTTTTCGAAATCACTGAAGTCGTACATTTATCTGTGAGATCTTTGAATCTTTTGAATGAAACCTGTATATTGAATGATAAACATCAGTTAGAATCACAATTAGGCATCATACAAAAGATCTCGAAAGTTTAACGAGCTCAAAATTATCTAGAACATGTAAGGTGAGAATTCATGTTGTATAACCAATGGAAAACATCAATTAACACATATAAGAACACATATAAGTAGTTTAATTAGACTCAATATCATCACAATGAAAAGCCCTAATTCGAACATAAACCCTAATTTTCTAGAACATGCAATCTGTTGATATGGAGCAATTAACAAGCACATACATGTAATAAACACATAAACAAACAAATCCCACCAATAAAATGCACAAAAACATCACACAATCACAAAAACCCAATTCGACATAAACCTTAGTTTTCGAAATCAATCCAAACATGTTAACTGTTATAATTAGGTGTTAGGGATATGATTAGATAACGTTTAGTAACAAAAGCCCTATGATATCTTAACCTAGAACACATTATCACGTATGAATCAAGATTTTCAAAAAACCTAGAACTATAAATCGAAATTTCATAAAATCTAGCCATTAAAAAACTAATTGGTTGAAAACCATTCGTTATAATAAACCAAAGATTAGTAATTCACTTACGGTTTGACGAATTTGAACACGGATTGTAAGTTTGAATTTGAGCCGTGTGATATGAAAGGGTGTGTTTGTTTTTGGTTTTTGATTTTGTGAAGAGAAAAAACAGGGGGGGGGGGTGTTTGTTTTGTGTAAGTTTTTTGAAACTTTATTACAACTTGGCAGATTTAGTCCCTAGACTACAAATTAAACCATATAACATGTCCTAATGTAGTTATTTAACGATTAATGGTAACGACAGTTAATGGTAAATGCATATTAGGCAAACAAAGAAGTAAAAGTGAAGAAAGAAATGATACGAGATAACCTTTGACGATCCACCATTGCAATACAACATCATAACTACAAAGAAATATGCAAGTACACATGTTTGCACAAGATTTTGAAATTTTGAAGAACATTTGCTCCCCCTCAACACTTGGTGTGAAAATTTTGAAATTTTTGATAAACCAAAGTGTTGACGAAGATGGTGTACATGCATATGAAAAACAAGACAAAATAAAATAAAATAAAGGTAAATAAAATGTAACATCTTTTTGGAATTTTTTGAAGATTTTTTGATTTTGTATTTTGTTTTTGATAAATATTTACAAAGATAGTTTTGGTATTTGACTCGGTTAATTATTTTCAAGAAAAGATTTGAGATCATCCGGAGTCAAACACCGCATACCAATCCGGTGAACTAGCTCAGTAAACCTTCCCGGGGGTAGTGGTTTTGTGAACAAGTCTGCCAGTTGGTATTCTGTACCCACAAAATATAACTCAATTGTACCCTTTTCAACATGCTCCTTGATGAAGTGATAACGGAGATCAATGTGCTTAGACTTTGAATGCAGAACCGTGTTGCACGAGATCGCTATCGCACTTTTCGAGTCACAGTACATCGGAATCTTGTTGAATAAGTAACCGTAGTCCATTAGTTGTGTGCGCATCCAAATGACTTGTGCACAGCAGGCAGACATGGCAACATATTCAGCTTCTGTTGACGATAGTGATGTGCAATCCTGCTTCTTTGATTGCCAAGACACGAGTTTATCCTAGAAACTGCAAACCACCAGAAGTACTTTTGCGTGTATCCATACACCCCGCATGATCAGCGTCTGAAAAAGCTATTAGTTCAAAACCGGAATCCTTCGGATACCAGATCCCCAAATTAATGGTTCCCTTTACATATCGAAGGATTCTCTTAGCCTCATTGAGGTGACGTTCTGTTGGACTGGACTGATAGCGAGAGCACATAAATACAGCAAATACAATATCCGGTCTACTGGCGGTGAGATACATCAGTGACCCAATAATACTACGGTACTTTGTGGGGTCAACTGGTTTCCCATTTAGATCCGCATCTAACTTAGTTGTGTTAGCCATAGGAGTATTGTAAGTATCACCACTGGTCATTCCATGTTTCTTAATTATCTCAAGAGCGTATTTGGCTGATTTAGGAAAATTCCACGGGGAGACTGATGAACTTGTAGTCCCAAAAAGAACGTAAGTTCACCCATCATTGACATTCTAAAATTTTGTTTCATTAATCTGGCAAAAGCGTTTGAGTACTTTTTGTTTGTAGAGCCAAAAATAATGTCATCGACATATATGTGCACAATTAAAATATCTTCCCCATGTTTTTGAATAAACAAAGTTGGATCTAGTAAACCTTTAGTAAAAGAATTAGCAAGCAAGAAAGCAGTAAGTTTANTTTCATTAATCTGGCAAAAGCGTTTGAGTACTTTTTGTTTGTAGAGCCAAAAATAATGTCATCGACATATATGTGCACAATTAAAATATCTTCCCCATGTTTTTGAATAAACAAAGTTGGATCTAGTAAACCTTTAGTAAAAGAATTAGCAAGCAAGAAAGCAGTAAGTTTATCATACCACGCCCTGGGGACTTGTTTGAGACCATACAGAGCCTTCTTAAGTCGGTAGACATGATTGGGTGCTCTGGGTCGACAAATCCCTCTGGCTGACTAACGTATACCTCCTCACGTAGTTGACTGTTCAGAAATGCAGTTTTCACATCCATTTGATAAACGACCATGTTTTTGTAAGCAGCGTATGCTAAAAAAATTCAAACAGCTTCGAGTCTAGCCACTGGTGCAAAAGATTCCTCAAAGTCAATTCCTTCCTCTTGAGTATCTTTAGCTACCAAACGTGATTTGTTACGAATAACATTGCCTTCTGCGTCCAACTTGTTTTTCCAAATCCATTTCAGCCCTATGACATAAAATCCATCCGGTCGTTCAACTAATTCCCAAACTTCAAGACGTTTGAATTGGTTGAATTCCTCTTGCATTGATTCAATCCAGTTGTCGTAAGTGAGAGCTTCTTTAATATTTTTCGGTTCTTCATGACTAACTGTTAGAGCATAAATGCAATGTTCGGCATCGGAGTGAAGTTTTTGTCTAGTCATAACTGGAGTTGTTTGATGACCAATAATGTTGACAATTGGATGGTCACGAGTCCAATGATGTGTTGAAGGGTGAGGGTTATGGAACTGCTGCATATTAGTTGGTTCCAAGTTGCGTGTTGACGACTCAGCAATATCAGAAAGGTTCGGAGTCGGAGCAAACGGATTGAAGAACGCATTTGGATCATAATTTGCAGGTTCGGGTACTTGTTGTTGGTTCAGATCTTCAGTTGGGTTGTCGGTGTTGGAAGCGGTTTGTTCTTCTATTGTTGGTGATTCAGTCGGGGGTGCATCGGGTGTTACTATTGTAGTTGTAGTAACCGTTGTATCAGGTACTTGAATATTATCAGGTTGAGCAGCGGAACTAGTGGATACATCTGGTGCACGTGTCTCAAATGAATCATCGAACAAAGGAGAAAACAATGTTTCCAATTCTCGACGAGTTAGTGACAACGGTTCAGCTGAAGAATCTGGAAAGTTTAGACGGTTGGTTGCGGGTCCTAAGCTGTTTTGCTCAGAAGCCATTTCTGTGAGCTCATCGAAATTAGCATGGATAGTCTCCTGAATCTCTCTAGTACGACGGTTGTAGATTCTAAAACCTTTGGAGTTTTCACAATATCCAATGAAGATACCGACGTCAGCCTTTGCCTTAAGCTTTCCAAGATCATCACGATCATTATTCGGATAACAAAGAGATCCAAATACATGAAAGTGTTGTATGTTGGGCTTTCGTTTGTGAACAATTTCATACGGTGTGACTTTGTGACGTTTATTGATCATACAACGATTTTGGGTGTAACATGCGGTAGAGACGGCTTCTGCCCAAAGATAATCTGGTAATTGAGCATTAATGAGCATCGTTCGTGCGGCTTCCACTAACGTCCTGTTGCGTCTTTCGACCACTCCATTTTGTTCGGGAGTCCGTGCAATTGATGTTTGATGTTCAATTCCAACTTTCTCAAAGTATGCACGAAGAGTTTGATTCTTGAATTCAGTTCCATTATCTGTTCTTACAATTCTTACTGTGTTGCGAAGTTGAACCTGAATTTTCGTGAGAAAGGTGATTATCATTGATGGAGCTTGATCTTTGCTTCGAAGAAAGTAGACCCAAGTCCATTTGGAGAAGTCATCGACTATCACAAGTATGTATCGTTTCCCATTAATCGTTTGTACTCGCATTGGTCCACATAAATCCATATGAAGAAGTTGAAGAACATGATCAGTGCTCGGTTCTGGTTTGGTGGTGAGGTGTGCACGTTTGCTCTTTCCTTGTTCACAAGCGGGACATAGGTGATCTTTTGCATATCGGAACCTTGGAAGACCGTCAACTAGTTTATGGCGAGCAAGATCAGTCATAGTTCGGAAGTTGAGATGTGACATGCGTTGGTGCCATAACCAGGATTTTGTCGATTCAGCCTTTGAAAGTAGACAAATGGGAGAGGAAGCGGTCATGTCGGACATTGAAATTGTATAAAGACTGTTTCCACGTGTGCCGGACATGAGATCATTTCCTTGTAGATCACGAACAAAGCATGTTTTCTCCCTGAATGCAACTTCCAGATCACCATCACAAAATTGACCAACTGAAAATAGATTGTGACCAAGGCCTTCAACATAATAAACACGACTAATTTCGATATTCCCACTGACATAGTCCCCATAGCCCATAATTGCAGCGAAATGATCATTCCCGAATCTGACAGTACCAATGAACTTTGAGACAAAGTTTTTTAACAGTTTGAGATTGCCTGTCATGTGTCGGGAGCATCCGCTATCAACAATCCAGAGAACAATTTGCACCACCTGCATCACATGAAAGAGACGACGATGGTACAATGGTAAGGGTGGAACCCGAAGAAGTTGTGGGTTCCGTTGGGTTAGAAGCACACATGTTAACAATTTTAGGAATCCATTTAAAGTTATGTGTCCTTTGTAACCAACGTTGCCAATTCCAACTAGATTTAGCCTTCTTTATATCAAATTCAGTGACAGTTGGCATGATCCTAGAGGTATTGTTCGCAACTACTGGGTTGACTATATCATTCTTAGAAACTACACAAGGCATAAGTCCTAGCACAGATTTAGAAGCATTAGTGGGCCTAGATTTTCTGCCTAATGTACGTTTCTTAAGACGAGATAAAAGAGAATTTGCAACACATTTAGAATGATCACCAGATAACATACTCTTACGACAAAACACACATGAAGCATCAACTTTTAAAACATTCAAAGGTTCATCATTCGTTACACATAGATTAGAATTACAATTTGCCAAATCAGTATCTAAATCTAGTGCAGGATGAGTCTTATTCAAAGTCCTAGGGTGTTCTTCTACTTCAGAGGCTTCTAGTGTCTCTCTTCTACGTTGCAAAATCCTATTCTTCCATTTCATTCGTTTATGCTTGGATCTGCTAACGCTATGAGTGGCAACTATTCCTGTAGAAGTGGAAGGATCCAAATTAGACTTCTTAGTGTGTTGTGCTATATTTGTTATGTCTAATGAGTACATTCCTGGAGCAATTACATTAGTGTTGACAGATTTTCCTTTTTCAAGCTTACGTATTTTCTCTTTCAACTCAATGATAATGTGCATTTTATCTTGAATTTCACTGTCGAGTTTTCGGTTAGAATAAAAATATTCATCACGACTCTTTTGCCAAAAATCTGTAACTTCTTGCAATTCTGCAATTTCCTTTTCATATTTCGAGATTTGACTTTTTAGTTCCTCGTTTTCGTTTTGAAAAGTTGTGGAAGTTTTAAGACTTTGTAATTCCAGTTCGAAATCAAGACTTTGGTTTTGACACCATTCAAGCTTTTTGTTGAGTTGAGAAATCTCATTTGAAAGTTTGTTTTGCACATCATCATTGTGTTTTCGGAGATTAACGTTTTCATCTTTTAATGTCTCAATTTGTTTAGATAACAACTCAACATCATCACAGTGATCATCAACAAGCATAGAAGTACCAGATTCATAAAGAGAATTCATAATCACAGAAATTATATCAGCACTAAGAACATGTTCCAAGAGTCGATCAGCTTCTTTTTGTAAAAATTGATTTTGACGTTTTTGATTTAAAATTGCTTGTTCAGTTTCTTGAAACACATTCATCATAGATGAGACTTCTTTTTGAAGTTCCTGTTCCCAGTGGTGAGCACAATGACGCAAATGTCGAGCAATAGGTAAAAACTGTTTTTGAAACATTTCTCGTTTTTCTCTCTTATGAGGAGTAGTAATAGTAAAAACCATTATTTGAGAGTTGCGTTCAATGGCTTCATCTAATTGTTCAATGTTATCCATGAACGTGTCAAAATACTGAAGTATACGACAATGTGTAGGAAGAGTTTGAAGTTTGTTATCATTTGGTAAAGGACCGTTTATTTGCACCACTGGTTTTGCAGGAGCTATATGAGAAGTAACTTCTTGAGGTTTGATAATGTACCATGGTTGTTCAGATTTCTCTTTTGGCGGTGTAAAAATATCAGTAATTGGAGGCATTTTAGAGTAATCAAAAGGTTTATTGTATTTAAAATTTTCCATTTTTGATCGACTCTCTTCTTCAATTTCAT
The DNA here is from genome assembly GCA_014162995.1 of Artemisia annua. Classification (NCBI taxonomy): domain Eukaryota; kingdom Viridiplantae; phylum Streptophyta; class Magnoliopsida; order Asterales; family Asteraceae; genus Artemisia; species Artemisia annua. The sequence goes on along the minus strand of LBNU01030093.1, from coordinate 14,707 downwards.
ATTCCTCTTCACAATCATATACAACAGTACGAACAATAGTATCGTCAAAGAAATGATCTTCACTATATAACTTTGGAATCTCATTGAGTGCTACACGTAAAAAACATGGTGAATCACTTCCAATTGCAAAGCCGTGACCATTGTTTGTTCGAGTTATTGAAAACTTTTGAATAGTAGTCACTGAATTACCAGTTTTATACACAACATTTTGAAATTCTTTAAGCTTGTGTTCCAATTCAACAATCTCATCAACGTATGACTTAACTTTGTTTCTGGTTTTGTGTTTATGTTCCGTGAACTCAGCTTGACAATTTGACAACTCCGTTTTGGTTTTTAAAATTATTGCTTCAAGTTGTGCAATTTGTTTTTTGTGTTCAAACGCTTGTTTTTCCAGTTCAGAAGCTAAGTTATTTTTAGACTCCATAATTTTAGCAATTTGGTGTTCTAACTCTTTTTCGTGACGAGAAGATTTTAGAAAAGCAGCTTCAAAGTCTTTTTCCGGTTGAATCAGTTTTTCCGCGTTTGACAGTTGAAATTTATAGCACTCAATATCCCTAGTTAATAATGCATTTTTCTCTTTCAATCTAGCATTAAGCTCTTGACATTTAATGTTTTGAGATTGACTAGTCATAAGAAGGGACTGAATTTCTGAATCTGGACCAGACGAAGGATCAAAATGTTCAACGTGAGCATTGTTATCATTGACAGTTTCATTATCCGAATCATCAAATGTGACAACCGGGTTAATTCGAAAATCATCAAATATAACTTTTGTGTCCATTTGATTATTCGTGTGTGTAGATAACAATGAATCATTTTGAACTTTTTGTTCCTTGTAAGATGCGGATGCAGATGGGGAGGCAATTTCATGTATGAGGCATGAGTTAAGATCAGTTACCTGAGAAAGACCATCAGTGTCATAAACTGGGCCTGAGTCACTTATGTGGAGTTCATGCATGTTGGCCATTAGCATAACAGCAGCTTCCATATCTTCCATGTCATCATCAGAATGTGCATTTGCCATGAAGCTGTTGTCATTTGCATTCGTGTTGCTGCGGGCTTCATCTTTGAGAGCAAGGAGTAATGCCTGTTTGTGATACTTACTTCCTTGAGTTCTTGGTGATGGACATGCAGTTGCCAAGTGACCTATTCCATTGCAATTATAGCATCTGATGACCGTATTCCCCGATTCAGTATTCCCTGTGTCAATAATCTCTGCCTTTCTCTGAGGGACACCACCATTGTTCCTGAATCCTCCATTGTTGTTAAACCGTTGTCCAGAATTAGAGTTACCCATATTACCACCCGATCCAAATCTGCTACTGTTGCGATTCTGAATCTCAACGCGACCATCGTGAATGACAGCTTGATTTCTTGTATTTGAGGATGAACGAAGACGATTGTTGGACTTGTTTGAGAATTTGCTGAAAGCCCGAGCAATGAGTGCAATTCCTTGGTTGAGACTGTTGAAGTCCTCATCATCATCGTCATCATTAGCAGTAAGTGGTGTAGACAAGGCGTCATTGTTGTCATATGAGGCAAATTGATTTGTAGGAGGGTGCGTTGTGGAATCATAAGATGAATACGGAGATGGATTGTTGAGATAAGCATGTTCTGGATGATAAACATTGTGTTGTAATGGTGGATCCGGAACATGTTATTGAGCAACAAGCGCCAAAGAGTTTGTAGGTGGGGGCTGTGAGTAGTTTCCTCTGAGAGCGCGATCATTGTCAACTTCATGTTGATGATGTTTCAGATAGTCA
>LBNU01030092.1:102613-113658 GCA_014162995.1 Artemisia annua | reverse complement strand
TTTTGATCACTTTGAAATTGGTTCCTAATTGGCTGTTTGAATGGGGTGATCTTGGCATATACTTTGCATATTAGTTGGGTTCATGCTGGTGGTTTGTGTTCATTACAACACATTATTGGTTGCAGATCGCATGGATGTTATACCATATTATCGTCCTAAAACTAGTTCGAAAGCACGTTGTTGCGTTTGGATTGTGAGTTTTGGATGTGGAGCTGCTATTGTGGATTTGTGTTGATTTATATGTGCTTGTTGTTTATTCTTATTGGAGTTCAGTTGAGCATCTCAACGTACACTGTTGGAGCGAGTTTACTTGCTGCTCTATCCGTGGTTTTAGAGTCCCTCGCCAACCGATGTATGAAACTTGTGAACCGTGCTTCCATTTGAGGATGATTTTAAGATTCAAGTCTACTATGGTGGTTTCTGATTGGTATATGTAAGTTAAGTTTCTCGGGTATCTTATTCAAAAATCCTTGACTCGATTAATAGTAATTCTTTTTGCTATGGATCGTTTATGGGTGGTTCGATCTTTAATTTATGGCTCTAACAACCCGTATTATCCTTTTCTTTGATTTTGTTGGTTTGTATGTTTGTCTTATATTTTTGCAGGAATTGGAGCATGGAGGAGCGAGATAATCTGTTTACTGCAGAAACTGATACTCTCGGATCAGCCATTACGGCGTAACTAAGTGCTATTACTACGCCGTAACCTTCCTACCGTAGCTGATCTCTCCAGGTTTTCTCTGATTACGGCGTAACTCATTTTGGTTACGCCGTAAAACTTCTCTGAGGTGTATCCTTCAAAATATTTTCAAACATACTAAACTTGTAATAGTAATTAGATGAACTTTGTGGGTATGTTCCCTGTAAGCCCTCACGAGACTTAACTCGTCCACTTGGGACACCAAATGGTTTAAAAGGCTTGTTGCATATGCTAAATGCAACCGTGATTCCTACGAAAGTGAGTTAGGATTTTTCTTTTTATTTTTATTTTTTAGATTTATGCTTGTGGTAATGTTGTGATTTCAGGGAAGTGAACTTTGCTTATAAAGGCTAGTTGAAGGCACGAAGACTTCTCGTGATCCTTCTTTCATTTTTTGGAGCAAATTTCAGGGAAGTTCTCGCTCTAATTCTACCTTCTCTTCACATTTACTTAATTTTTAGTACAAAAGGGACTTTGTACATTTCAAGTGGGGGGACCGGAGTAGAATTATCTTGAACTTTATGAACCCTCATTTTTCTAGTTTATTTTGAAATTTTTTGCCTTTTTTAAACTTTTGACATGTTTTTCTTAACCAAACTAGAATAGACCTTAGCCGAGCGCATTTAACCCTTGAATTAATATGGTGAGGATTAGCCTATTCAGTTTCACCCTGTTTACCCAAATCCACCAAAATATTGAGTGTGCCGGTAGTTTTGTAAACTTTAGAACTTGGCTTTTACATCATTTCAAACCCATAGACGAGTAATGTGCTAGACACGTTTGGAAGGGACAATTTTAGAAGGCAATGTTTTAGGATTATCACCCAAATAGCCTTATATGTGTGTGTTTATCGATTAGTCACCTCGACTTCTCGACCCCCGTGTAAACCCTTTTGTTGCACTCATCTTTAGTGCAAGATACCCCTAGTTACACCCTTTTGAGCCATTCCTTTCGATTCTTACCCAAAATATATTGTTTCGATACACCATTACACCTTAGCCTACCGTGTAGTCTAGTCTATGATTGGGAAGTTGTTGTTTGCCCTAGTTCGAGGTCTAAATGGATGAATTCAGGAATCACAGCTACAAAGACATATCATTGAAGATCATTTGAAGACCCCCCAATTTCTCATGTATTGTTCATCTCAAGTGGGGGGATGTATATTGTTGTAAAAAAAAAAATGTGAAATTCCGTATGTAGATATTTGAAATAAACAGGTGCACCTATGTATAGCACCTTGATGAAGAGCTTATAAAGACTTAGTATCGAAGAGGCCACTTCGGTCACAATTGAAGAAAAGAGTTGGTGAATAATTCTACACCAACATGAAGATCAAGTTTTGTGCCCATAATGACGTCCTCTAATGGCACATTTACTTGCTATGATCCAATTTCTGCGTTTCAAAGTTTAGACCTTGGGCGAACGGTAAATGGTGATGACTTAGTTGTAGGCTTAGACTATTTGCTTCTTATTTTTCATTTTACACCCATTATGTGAAATCCCATGTTTATTCCTACCCTTAGTCATGAATCATGCTTAGGTGAAGGATTTGAGCAGGTCTTGGTGTCTTGCCCGGCGTTCCGGTCATGTATCATTTCCTTTGTCGCTTTCACCGTAGCATGTTAGTAACGACACCACACCCTTAACCGTATATATGTTCACCTAATGTTGCCTTCAAGAGTTGTACCGACCTTAGCTCTAGTGGGGGAGTTTTGTGTAACTGCCAAGCCTATGATAGAATACATACTATGACTGTGCAATGAGTGATCACCCCGAAAATTGACACTTAGAATATAGAGAGAGTGAGTGTTTGTTTCCCTTTTCGTGAGGTGTTCGGCTTTGAAAAATTCTAGCATAGGATATTTTTAAACTCATATTTCCCGAGTTATATTGGGGGATATCTTTTTGAGAATACTTCTAACAAGGTCTACTTGAGGGCAAGTAGAGTTCAAGTGGGGGATATTTGATAACATCAAATTACCCTGATATTTAAGTGTCAGTTTCCCCATATTATGCTCATTTATATTGTTAATAATGTGAATATATGCTATTATCTCTTCATATTTTGTATTCAGGTTACGAGTAAGCATAGGAGCTAAAGAGACGAGGAAATTGGAAAGTACATGCAAAAGATAGACAAATCCAAGTATGCTGGAAAAAGCTACGGCGTAACTCAATCTCTCAACTACGCCGTAGCAAGGATTTCTACTATGAAAACCAAAGTTAACACGAATCAACAGTTACGGCGTAACACATTTCATAGTTTACGCCGTAACCATCTCAAGTCGAAGAATCCTCAGATATGAAGACTACGCCGTAACAACAACTACGGAATATGGCGTAGCAACGAGTACGAGAGTAGTCCAAGATCAAGAATTAACATACGGCGTAACACACCTTTGGGAATACGACGTAATGAAGACTACTAGAGTTATCTCAGATCCGATAAATACTCTACGGCGTAACCATTTGGAGATTACGACATAGAAGAATCCCTAAATGACTATTACGGTGTAACAATTCATCAATTACACCGTAAAATCTGGATCTGGATAAGATTTACTAGTTACGGCGTAACACATTTCGTGATTACGCCGTCACTCCCGTCGGGCCTATAAATACAGCCCTAATTTCTGCATTTCAAGATCAACTTTCTCACACAAAAATCAGAGATCGTTAGGAGCTTTTAGGAGGCCCTTCTACAACAGCGTACGAAGGCTTTCCAAGGGAGAAATCACACTTCAATCACCATAAGTTTTAGCATTTCATTATTTCAATTACATTTCGAATATATGGATCTCTTAAACATTATTTCGAGTGTTAATTCTAATATGATTGGCTAAGCACCTCTGGTGCTAGCCTAGTTATGATGCCTATATTGTTTTAATCATGTTTCCGTACTTTTCTTATATGCTTTTACATGTGTGCATGCATAGTTTGTCTTCAGAACCTTTAGTTTCGGTAGTTTTGATATGCGGTTGTATCCATTACGCTATCTTTAATTGAATTAAGACCCCACTTGAGTTAGTAGGCTAGAAGATTTGACCATAGGACACTAGCCTGATGGATTGCGAGGAAATGGGAGGGATGACAACTGACTATATTGCCTCATGTGCGAATTGACCATAGGATCACCTTCCGTACTTGATAAACTTAAGAAGTTAGAGAAATGGCCTATGATCGTGACAACGGGCCATTTAAAGATAAGTCTAGCATGTAGTGGCACTTAATGACTCAAACCCGTATACCATACGTCAGCTTACTATATGGGAAACGCCATGGTTCCTGACAGGATTCGGGGGAGATAGGCTAGGGATCTTGACCATATGCACCTAGTGATATATGTCCACCCCACCTAAAGCATAAGATTAGTTTAATAGGGAACATGACATAAACTGATATAGGAGAAGTAACTAGGCTAGTACACTTTTCTCCCACTGCTCACAACTTTACTTTTATTTGCTAATTGTTTTATTGTTTTATTTTCATTTCAACAAATCAATCAATCAATTATTTCTTTTAATTAGTGACATTAGACTTAGGCATAGTCCGCACCACATAGCTCTTGGGACGACCTCAGAGTTACCATTACTATTCTATACACGACCGGATTCTCTGTCCGTTAGTGCAAATAGGTAGACCTTAGGTAAAACGAGTAATTATAAATATTAAAATCTGGTCGGTAAAACCTGCATCACTACTCCATATTATTCATAAAGTTAAACACGTAAACAAATGTTTCTAGCATTATAACGAAATTATACTGAAAGTATTCAAGCTCCAAGTGGTTCTCCAAGTGTGGTTCCTTCTACTTAGCTAGTGGTTTTGGTGAAAACCACTACTAACTGCTTCTATGATCAAGTGTTTTTTGTTGTTGTTGTGTCTCTTTTAAAACTCCGAATTAGGCTCCTATTTATAGAGTAGATGCAACCCTAACTCGTCCCTGTACGTTTTTGACAAGCAAATGATCGGTCTTGCCATTTAAGTTAGCTCATTAATGTAGAAAGTATAACTGTCATGTGAAGTACGCCGCGCATGTTGTGTAAAACCGGCGAGCTTTATCTTGCGTAACCGGCGCTTATATTGTATAAAACCGGTGTACTTTATGTTTGACTCGTAGATATATAGTTGACCAAAGATGCCCGTAAGCGGCGCTCTTCCTTCATATAAGCGGCGTGCTTTAGTCCAAACTATGTCTTTTCCTTTTATGTTCACAAAGTCATCTAACTCGTGTATTCCTCGTTACTTTCACCAGACCTTTGTCCTGCAAATATATTCTTGTATTAAGTATCAAAAGTCCTAGAAATGTGACTATTTTATCCTATAATTCATATAATATCGGGGGTATAAACATGTATAATACGAGACTCATCAGACTCCCCCATACTTAAACCAATGCTTGCCCTCAAGCATAAAAGAAATGTCCTTTCAAAAACTAAGTCTCGTACAAGTTTCAAAAGTATATATTTGTTGTGTATCCAAATCAACCAAGAATAACATGACATGCTCCTCACGAAAGTATCAAAGTTTCATATTCACTCAAGCACTCATAAAAATAGTTTTGGTTTAGAATTCACTCTTATAGCTCAGTCATAACTTATAGATTAACCATATGCTTGTAAAAGAAACAAAATTCCACCGACGTGGCGTAAGCACCAAGTATAAATATCAAAGAGGTCTTTTATTGGGTTTTAAGGGTTATAAGGTATGGATATGGAATATTTGTTAAAACTTAAGTCGGGAATTCATACTTTTTTTTATCAACCACATTATAACAAACATAAAGCGTACACTCTTCATACTCATCGTAATTGGTATACAACCATACTTTTTTCTTTCTTATATATATATTCCAATTCTCATATTCCCGACTAGGCAACATATTTTTGGTTATTTCCTTGGTAGATAAATAGAAACGAAATTTCAAGGCTCAAAAGGGTGTATCTAATGGATAATAGCACTAAAAGTGAGTGCTAAAGGGTTATATTTCGATTAGAAAACGGATAGCTCATATATGGTGTAATTCCTAAATTTTGCCTCTTATCATATAAAAATACTTATATCACACGAATGTGATCTCACTGCGGTCTCATAATGATTTCAAATACAAGTTCTAGAATCACATAAATTATCGGCACACTCATAAACAAAGAAATCAAGCATTAAAGGTATATGCCGATATAGGCTCGAAATCCTCACATTTATAGTGGTAATGGTCATAAAATGTGCAAATAATGTCATTAATCCCGATTCAGACATCTTATAATTGTTTTGGATACGTCTTTTTATAAAATTCTTTAGTTATTTCTAATTTTATTTCGTTTTATATACCCCCGTAGTCGGCGTACATTACTAGAATGTGCGTCGGTCTTTAGTTATAAACACGGCGTTCTTTTGCCAAAAGCGGCGCTTTTCTTAAATTTTTGTCTTATCATTTTAATTTTTTCTCAGATACTATCATAAGTTTTTCTTTATTTTTCAAGTTATCTTCCCCCCTATACTTAAATTAAGCATTGTCCCTAATGCTTTAGAATTTAAAAACAAAGTATAACGGGAAAAATAAAGGATAACGGAACTTCCCGGGTATGCTTTGTTATTCTCCCGAGAAATCTCCAAGTTTTTGTCAATCTTTTGGACCATAATCTCATTCCCTGTATTCATACATCATGCAACAAAACAATATCCACAAAAGGTGTAATGTGCCATCCACACATTACGTTAGCATTATAGATATAATAGATAAGAGTTAAATTGTTCAAATTGTTTTAAATGTAAACCATGGTGCCAACGTGGTGGTGGTGGTGCAAGTGTTCAAATTGTTTTGGGTGGATACCAACAGAGGTACCATGAATTACAGACCATAAATTTTTGTTTGAAACGTGTTTTGAAATTGTTTTTGAAACATGACCAACATACTGGTCATCACATCCATATCCTCGCCGTGCTTCCAGCCAACACCGGCGATCTTCATTCCTGATCATCTTCTTCTTCACTACTGCTTCCAATGTCTTCACTTCCATTATTCCCACTAGCACTGCCACTTNATATAAGAGTTAAATTGTTCAAATTGTTTTAAATGTAAACCATGGTGCCAACGTGGTGGTGGTGGTGCAAGTGTTCAAATTGTTTTGGGTGGGTACCAACAGAGGTACCACGAATTACAGACCATAAATTTTTGTTTGAAACATGTTTTGAAATTGTTTTTGAAACATGACCAACATACTGGTCATCACATCCATATCCTCGCCGTGCTTCCAGCCAACACCGGCGATCTTCATTCCTGATCATCTTCTTCTTCACTACTGCTTCCAATGTCTTCACTTCCATTATTCCCACTAGCACTGCCACTTCCACTCTCAGTCTCATCCCCACTACTGATTCCTTTCTCTTCTTCCTCCTTAGCTTGTTCAGAAACACTAGGTGGACTATATTCTCCCATTTTAATGTTGTAAATCTTTCCCAATTCCTCTAACACCAAAGCATATCTGTCAGAGTGGTACAGGATCCTATCAACTTTCTTTTCCATCAGCTCCATTTTTGTTTCCATGGTTTCAACTCTCTCAACCAAACTATTTTTCTTTTCTTTGGGGGGTGGTGGTGGTCTTACAGTCTCTGGTCCAGCAAGATCAGGCTTTAACTTGCCCCTATCATCCAACAAGTCCCTCAAAGTAACATGATCAAAAGCCCTGTAAGCTGTTGGTGCAGAATAGGTGGCCATGTTCTCCTCAGTGAACACTTTTAATCTTTTAGCCAACCTTGTAATCAAATGACCACACACCAATTTACTATCACTTTGGCTCCCTTTTCCTTTCTTTTTCAACCAATGAGCCACAACCCAGGCTACATTCGCATACTCACCCATATTCTTCTTTTCAAACAAGCTTAGTAACCAACATTCCATCCTCTGTATCTTATCAAAACCTGTAGTTCTCTGGCAAAGCAAATAAACAATCATCTTATACAAAACCTTCAAAACATTCCTCCTAATGGTGCTTACTTTGCTTATTGACAGAATCAAACTATCCTCTGAACTCACCCTAGCCCAGAACTCATTTAATGCTTCATTTGTTATTTTCACCTCACTCCACACACCACCTATGAAATAATCCTCAAAGTACTCATCCTCCACAGCTTCTTCTGTGTATAGACCCAAAGCTACTCCAAACTCAGGCAATGTCATAGAATGCTTTTTTCCTCCTAGCCTAAAGAAAATACTCTTCTCTGTCATGACCTTATCATCTACCACTGTCTTATCAAAACCAAATGTTGAGTAAAACTCCAGACACAACTCCTTGTTTACATTCTCCCTAATGTCAAACACATTCCTCCAAGCCTCAGAAACAAACAAAACCTCATCATCATCCTCTGCATTAACCAATCTTATAGTTATCATCTCTTCTATCTCCTCAGCACAACCTGCTCTGTTTAGCACTTCCCATTCTAACAGGTATGGAGCATAAGGGCTCTTCTGGTATAAGGTGCTTAGAACCTTGTTGTAATCTTTCCTTGTCTGGGTGTTACATGTTCTCCACAGTAGATGAGGGTGAGAAACCACTGGCATTAATGCCTCCTCCACTGTTATAGTCTCTCTTTTCCTTTTAGTTTGTCTCTGCCTAGAGGATCCAGATTCCTCATCATGTCCTGCATTTTTAGTCTTTAAACATAGCATCATAATCATAATCATTTAAGCAGGTTTCGTGCATGCTGCAATCAAATTGTTCCAGAAAATCAGCGGTTTTCGAAATAAAACCGGCGGTTACGTGATAGAATTTTCAAAATTATGAAAAAGTTCGGCGGTTTTAGTAAAAGATCCGCGGTTTTGGTCCTCAAAACCGGCGGTTTTAATGCTCTGCACAAAAAATGCTCTGTTTTATATTCAAGATTCATCCTTAAGGTGTCTTGGCATCAAAATTCTATTTCACTCAAGCCTCTAAAATCTTAAAATCATTCATAAGTTTCCAACCAAGCATGTAATAACAACATATAGCAATTTAGGCATCATAAACTCAGAATTCAATGCATTTTACTCAAAATATCTCAAATATTAATATAATGTCTTTAGAACATGTATTCTTCCTTCTAATCTTATAGGCAAATGTTTAATTACTCATATGGTTCTACTAACATAGGCAATCATAAATATTAGGGCTAAGATATATCCTAATTCTTAAAGTGATCATAATTTAACAACTAAACAAAGGGCAAACTTAATTTACATATAAGATAACACCTAACCAAACATTAAATATACATAATTCTGAATATCATAGCTGTAATATCCTGCTAAAAACTCAATTATTAGGAAACACTAAACATGAAGTAATTAAGTATTACTGTTCATACACCCATTTTTAGGCAAAATTTTAAACTTTTGTTTACACAATGCAACTTTGAATCATTATGTGCTATGTGATTCACACCCACTTTGAATGAGCTCACACGCAACCCACAATGACCTGGACAAGGTACAACACCACTATGGATCAGTTTAGATCACAAGTGCCACACCTTGCACTCACAACAACCACATATGAGATTTCTACCTCGGTGGACCCCACAATACAAATATGAATTACAATACACATTTATGGGACCCACATCCCTCTTGGTGGACCTCACAACACACACACAACTGAAATACACCCCTGTGGGCCCTACAACCTCTAAATATAATAAAATATTCATTGTAGGACCCACATTGTACCCAAGTGGGCCCCACATGACCAAATGGGCCACACAACCCTCATTGGGCCTACACTAGCCCAATACTACTACACGGATCATGTTTAAACATCAAATGGGCCTAAGAAACTCCTAAGCCCATTAACGAGCCCAATCCAATACTTTATTTACTATACGAATTCATACGCCTAGACACGTTTGCTTTGGCTCTCGTGTTCGCAATTCTTACACACGACCTATGGAACAAAATGCACCATCTCATTCTTTGCAGCCAAAAGAATCGAGATCAACATTTATCTCAACCAAATACGTATTTATGCACAGTAAACCAAAGACCTTTTGTAGCGAGGTCACACATATTCCAAACGTACACAGCTTTGGTCACATATTGCAAAACGAGTTGCCATTGATCCTATTGTGTTCCAAACCCTCTCAATTGACTTCCTAAACGTTTCTAATCAACTCACAACTCACCAGATTCACAAACAAGCCATATCTCAAATTGTTTGTCTCGTTATATATAAAATGTACACACAAAAAGCTCCAAACATGCACAAGCTCATTTGAAACATTCCAAGGCATTTAGAAATCTCTTATTGCTCATTCTAAGCTACTTGATCTAGGAGGCGAAATCCGGCCACCCTATCCCCTATTTTCCGATAAAAAATCTGCCATTAAATCCGCCTCTCTATTGTTCTTTTGAATGATATGCAATCGGTTTAAAGGTAGTTATCTTTTGGGATGGGGTGTGTCATTGTTAGTTATTCATTAAATCTTCTGATTTCGTCTCTATAACATTAAACCCTAATCGTTTTATTGCTGTCGGTTCTAATTGACCCATTATCTTGGGTTTATGTTTGTCGGTTTATATATAACCCTAAACGATTACTGTTCTATATAACCTAAACGATTACTTCTTTGTGATCATTTTTTTAGGGTTTTCTCTAATCGTTTTTGGGTTAATTCGTGATGGTATTCTACAAGTCTAATATTCTTATAGTGTACGATCTGGGTGTTGTTGCCGAACCCTAACATTTTTTCTTGCAATCGATTTTCCTCTTTGTTAGGGATATAATTATTCTGTTTGGGTTTTAGGTATATTTATGGTTTGGTTTTGTGCCTCATTAGCATATATTATAATATATGTGAGGCGGTTTGGTTATGATTGATGGTTCGTTTACATGCGTATAAGAAACCTTAAAGGTTTCGATTTTAATGGCGATTGGACAGTAAACTCGTTTAGAGTTTTTGGTATTGCTGAACAGTTAACCCTTTTGGGTTTGGTTACTTTTCTTGCAAGTACCCCTATGGTCTTGGCATTCTTAAGTGGTTGAATCTGTTATTGGTGCTACGAGCTATTCGGTTTTTAAGTGGCGATAAAGAGAGATGTAAGTCTTTATTCTATGGAAGTTAATAAACGATTTCTTTACCTGGTATACACGGTATCCTCAGAAAACAGGCTTTGCCTAGGAGGTATTTGGAGAGTGAGTCGCTTTGGGGTTGTTGATTGAGTCAGCGAATGCGGGTTAGTTGAGGATCAAGGATGATTACCACCCTTCTGTCACATGATATATCATGTTTAAAGAGATGTCATTGTTCGACTGAGCCTTCGAATCTGCATTTGTTATTGGCTCTTATAACCCAATATTTTTGTATCGAAAAC
>LBNU01030092.1:89403-102235 GCA_014162995.1 Artemisia annua | reverse complement strand
TTTCACACTAGACCATATGACTTCACAAGGACCAAGGGACTTCACCTCAACCTTTGCTTACCCCGTATACTTGCTACTCGAAATAAAATCATGTTTCTAGAACCCTAAGTCCTCGTCATCACATGAAACCGCCCATATACACACTTGGGACACCCAACTTGCATCCAATCAAGCTATCCTATACCCTACCCTACTCGTTATCCTACTGCTCATATTCCCTTTGTCCCTCAAATGATCGCTATCCTCATGTAACATACTCTCATGCAAGTATTACTCACGTACAAACTCAAACACTCACTCACAAACACTCTCTGGTTCACTGCCTTTGTACCGAGAAGAAGAGAGAAGCCACAAGTAATCCAAAGTTCGTACAAGCTCACTAAAAGCTCCTCCTAGATCCTAGCTGTGCCAACTATCAAGCCACAAGTCCACAAGTCCTCACCTTGCTTCCACAGTGTCGAATCACCCCACCTTTGAAGGTGTAGTAAGCTATTCCAACACTTGGTTTATTTTTGACTTCATTTCTATGTTTTCTATTCGTGTAACACACCAACACTTTGGCTTATTTAATCTTATGTCTCGTTAAGCTAGTGCCTCACAAAAACACTCACTCACATCTCTATACACCTAAGAATAAGACCATGAACTCTATATAAGCTTAACATAATCCTAAGACATCAAATATCACATGTTTACAAGTCACTTTGGCCTATAACGAAAAACAGTGAAATATTTCTAAGTGTTTTCAAGTGATTTCCTCACTTTCATTTGGCCTCGTTATTTACTATTTATACGTATAACCTATAAGTATTTTTGTATCTACTATATCTTTGGAACCTATTAAAACGAGTCACACAAATCTCACACTCTCACAAGCTTGTTTAAGCTGTTCCACAAGCCNTATACACCTAAGAATAAGACCATGAACTCTATATAAGCTTAACATAATCCTAAGACATCAAATATCACATGTTTACAAGTCACTTTGGCCTATAACGAAAAACAGTGAAATATTTCTAAGTGTTTTCAAGTGATTTCCTCACTTTCATTTGGCCTCGTTATTTACTATTTATACGTATAACCTATAAGTATTTTTGTATCTACTATATCTTTGGAACCTATTAAAACGAGTCACACAAATCTCACACTCTCACAAGCTTGTTTAAGCTGTTCCACAAGCCCAAAGCTTGAGCACCTATCTCGTACACAGAAACATAAACACACCCTTAATGGGCTAAAGCCCACCAAAACTCACCATGGGTTCTGGCCTGTTCCACGGCCCAAGACCACCCCCACTTGTTTTGGTAAGGCCCAATACAAGCCCAAGAAACACTCCAACCAGTTGGGAGCCTACTGGACCCAAAGAAGACCCAATGGGCCCTAGCAGTTCACGTTAGGCCCATTAACACACTAATAAGCTAAATAATAAGCTTTAAGCTCAAATAAGCCAACTGATAAGCTCACACAAGTTTTCTAAGCTTCTGGTAACTTAAATAACTATTTGGAATGGAGTCATAAGCTAAAATGGTATTTTGGACTAAAAATGCAAAAGATTATAAGTTAAGGGACTAAAACTGTCAACTATGCAAATTAAGGGTATGAACTATAATTTTTGCAAATTAAGGTTATAAACAGTAAATACAAGTTATTTTGAGTCATTTGTATAAATTTGAGAATACAAGGACCTAAAATGAACATTTTACATATAAAGGACTAGTTTTGCAAACTTTAAAAAATACAAGGACCAAAATTGTAAATTCTGCAAACTTGGTGTCAAAACAGTATCTTTGAAATGTTTTTGTCATTTATTGACCTATTTGATATTATAAGTACTAAAAATGTAAATACACATTTCATAAGGACTAAAAGTGTCAATTTTGAAAGTACAAGGACTAAAAGTGTAAATATTAGAAAAAGAGTGTCAAAACTGTAAATTTGACAAAGTAAAGTTATAATTGAAATAATTATAAACTTGAGGTACTTAAATGTCATTTTTATAAACACCTGGGTTAAAAATGTAAACTTTACACAGTATAAGGACTAAACTTGTAATTTCACAAACTTAAATAAAAGTGATTATTTTAATAATATTAATTACAAGAAGTAAATAATTGAGAACTAACTAGATAACAAAAGATCACCTTTCACTAATCAAACTCATACGTCACTTTTACCAAGATCAAGAACTGAAAACTCAACACCCTGAGTCTGACACGACTCATCATCATCACCCATAAAGACAAGACAATATTATGTTTAATATTGTTTTTGTACTTCAGGCATTACACAAATACAAATCACACCACTATAGGAAACTAAGGTTTCTCATATTATCCAGGTTGCGTGTTGGAGCCATTCACCCGTTACACTTGACATTACTTGATTGCCTACATACACCACTCATCTGAGGTGAGTCTTTAGTCCCACACTTTTTACATGTTTTACAAACTATGTGGGTGGGATACATGCTACACTATATGAACACAAGTATTTGAACAACTATTTTCACTATGGTATGCTATACAACTATTGCATAAGACACATGCCTACTTGAAAGTCCCTTCTATCATGAACCTTAGTCACTTGCAAGTGAACACGAATAACTGTGAATAGATCTATTGGTGCTTGACAGACCCATTTGTTCTAGCCCACACCTGGTAGACAAATGCACTATTATTTGATACACTAGGAGAACTGGCAAACTCCTCACCCAAGAGCAAACTTATACTGTGTTGATGCCATTACACGGCTCACATACTTGTTAACGTTGTGTTCAAGAGACTTATGGCAATATGCATACGGAACAAACTACTATTTACTTATGAAATACTTGGAATGTGTTCATCTGCTTTTAAATATAAACGCTATAGATTCACCCAACAATTTTGTTGACTTTTAGCATGTATCTCATGTAATTGAAGCAAGCTCAGGAGGCATGGAGTGGGCATTTGACCTTTGTGTCGGTGGTGTAATATTCACAAACAGTCATTTTCAATTAATAATGTGATGTATTAAACATTGAACATCCTTGCATTTGAATTCAATAAAATGAACTCAAAAACGTCTCTTTGAGTCGTTTTCTATAATTATGACTGTTGAATTCAATAAAATGAACTCAAAAACGTCTCTTTGAGTCATTTTCTATAATTATGACTGTGATCCTCTACGTAACACCCAATTAAGTCTTCCGCTGTTAAACAAATTTTGGGGGTGTTACAAATTGGCATCAGAGCCCTGGTTATAGAGAACCAAATGTATTTTCAAACATTGGAATATAACTACACTTTTAAACGGACCTATTACACCACACCACCGCGAGCCCTCCATGCCTACTCAACTATGACATTTAATTAGAAATGTTACACTTGTTATATGAATATATGCTAAATGCTAGATTAGCAACTTATGTTACTATTAATTGGGTTATTACAGTAGTACCATGTCCACCCATTCACACCACACTACCTCCTCTTCCGAACTTGAGGTTGAAGACACTGCTTCGTCAGTGATCCCACCTGTCACCACTACACCCTTGGTAACCCCAACAACACCAACTGACAACTCCAATTCTTCGTCAACTGACCAGAGACTTGTGTCAACCTGGCGTTGGTCCCCTGACCCAGGAACGGTAACTCCACCCACTTTACCACCACCACCTCCACTCAATCCGGTTTACCGAGGAAGGAGGGTTAGAATACTCGAACCGTATGAACCTGAGCCTTTCATGAGGCCTTTCCGAAGGACACCTACAGGTCCGATACATATCCATACTCCTCGTCGAAGGTATCGACGATTATCACCAAGTTCTCCCTTTGATGTTTTTGGAGCATCACCACAATCATCACCGGAACACTATGAAGCTATCCTACCATCTCCACCATGTTCACCTCCACGGGTTGATCCGGACTTTTGGTTCAACCTACTTACTCAAACTTTCCCGGATGCACCTTTTTCCCGAGGGATGGTACCCCCAGGAAATGTTCCCTCTCACCCTCCAGGTTTTCCCCCTAGAGTTTATGAAACTGGAGAATCTTCAACCACTGCAGCAAACCGTGTCATTCCAACTATACCACCACCGGAGTATTATGAGAACCGACTCCGAGAACTGGAAGCAAGAATTAAGGGAGTTCCTGAATTCCAAAGATGGGAGATTCAAGCCCTGATGGATGAGATTGCCATGATCAAGGAGCAAGCAAGGCACCAGGAATGAAGATAAAAATCATGTGTTTTATGTAGTATGGGACGAACTATGCCAAAAAAAATATGTAACTTAATAAGCGACTTGTGACGTTTGTGTGTTTCTTTAGAACAACAACGGACAAAGTATTAATGTATATTATGGTATTTAGTTTTACTACATTTCCCATGTTGATTTACATTCCCGTGGTTGATTTTAACACATGTTGTGAATGGTATTCAAACATGTCGTGATGATCATATCCATGTGTGTTGTGAATTGTATTCAAACATGAGGTGACTATATTGCCAACAACGGAAATATTAGGTGCATGTGTGTGAGGATGATGTTCAAACATGTTGTGATAACTAAGAAGATTATGGTTCTTTACGTAGAAAGAAAACTTTAACAAAGATGGTTTCGGAAAAACAACAAATAAAAGGGGATATAAGTATGAAATTTCAAGCCAAGCTTTTGTTGACGATGAATCATTGTATGCCATAGTAATTTCACGACCAAGTGGTTAAATAAAGACATGGGGAAAAATAAACACAAACGATGTAATTACACGTAACAACAACATCATCGATATGTAACTTGTGCTTGAGATATTCCAGCATGGAAAACTAAACTTACATTTCTGTTGATCTTGAGAGAAAATGCCTCGCACAAGGAGATCAACTGCTTCACCTGAACCAACTCCAACACCAACACCAGCACCCACTCCAGCATCAGGATCAATTCCACCTTTGACTCCAGAAGATGTCCGGAGAATGATTTCTGAAGGTCTGGCTGCTGCACTCGGAAACCAACCTACACCTTTGAGCTGCTCCAGCAATGCTAGTGAAACTGCTGATGAACCAGCAACTATCATTCCACGAAAGTGCACCTATAAGGATTTCATGAGCTGTCAACCCACCTACTACAAGGGCACTAAAGGAGCAACTGCTCTTGCCCGTTGGTTTGAACGTTCCAAAACTGTGTTTATGAGAAGTGGTTGCCCCGAGAACTGTAAAGTAACCTATGCAACAGGAACCCTTTTGGATGAAGCTCAATCATGGTGGAATTCTGTAGTACAAAGTATGGGAACCGAAGAAGCTTATCAGATCACTTGGGTTGAATTTAAAAAGAAGATCCTTAGGAAATACTATTCAAGGTCTGAAATCAAGAAGTTGGAAGATGAATTCCACTATTTGATGGTAAAAGGAGTCGAACTGAGGGCTTATAACCGCCGATTTCAGGAACTAGCTGTGTTATGCCCAGGAGTTGTGCCTGACTTGGACAAAACCCTGGAAAAGTACATTGAAGGTTTGCCTCAAAGTATCGAAGGAAATGTTACCGCTTCGAAACCTGCAACCCTTGATGAGGCAATGACAATTGCTCAAAGGCTACTAGACAGGGAAATCAAGCGGAAGTCAACCGCGGAACGAAATGAACTCAAGCGAAAGAATGATGATAGGAGAATTGTCTTGCATGGCAGTAGTAGAAATACAAACAATGGACGCAACCATAACTATCATCACGCCCGCAATTCTCATCACCATAAATAGAACTGTAGGCAGGAAGCTGCCAAGGCATATGTGACTACCTCAGGATATGCTGGTGACAAACCTCTGTGCAACAAGTGCAAGATGCACCACACTGGCCCCTGTATCGCCAAGTGTGGAAAATGTCAAAGGATAGGGCACAAGACCACTGATTGCAAAGCCACCGGAGCAAACTTACAACCTGTGAGCGTAGTGTGTCACCGTTGCGGAGAAAAGGGGAACTACAAGAGTCAATGCACTAACAGGAATGCTGATTACCCTGCACATGCGAGAGCATACGTGATGGGAGATGGAGATGCACCAAGGAACCCTGACGTCGTCACGGGTATGCTTTTAATAAATCAGCATAGTGCAAAAGTTTTATTTGATTTGGGTGCTGATAGAAGTTTCGTAGATACTACTTTTGCTTCATTGCTAAACATTGCCCCAACTAAGTTAGATATCACTTACGAGATCGAAATAGCCAATGGAATCTTGATAGGCACTAACACCGTACTCCTAGGTTGCACCATAACCCTGCAGAACAAAACTTTCCTTATAAACATGATGCCCATTCAACTTGGTAGTTTCGACGTCGTGATTGGAATGGATTGGTTATCAAAATATCATGCCCGGATAGTTTGCGATGAGAAGACAGTTCACATACCACAAAAAGGCAAAACTCTTNATATCACTTACGAGATCGAAATAGCCAATGGAATCTTGATAGGCACTAACACCGTACTCCTAGGTTGCACCATAACCCTGCAGAACAAAACTTTCCTTATAAACATGATGCCCATTCAACTTGGTAGTTTCGACGTCGTGATTGGAATGGATTGGTTATCAAAATATCATGCCCGGATAGTTTGCGATGAGAAGACAGTTCACATACCACAAAAAGGCAAAACTCTTGTGGTACAAGGCGATCGAAGTAAGAACCGATTTGGAATCATCTCATTTATTAGAACGGTGAAGTACATAAATGACGGATGTCAAGTGTTTATGGCTCAAATAACTGAGGATAAGTCGGAGAAGAAGCGACTTGAGGATGTACCTGTAGTGAAAGATTTTCCCGAAGTGTTTCCCGAAGACTTACCTGGTCTTCCACCCGTTCGTCAAGTCGAATTTCAAATAGACTTAGTGCCAGGAGCGGCACCTGTGGCAAAAGCACCATACCGTTTAGCACCCTCCGAGATGAAAGAGCTATCCGAACAACTAAAAGAACTGGCGGATAAGGGATTCATTCGCCCGAGTTCCTAATCTTGGGGAGCTCCGGTATTGTTTGTCAAGAAAAAGGACGGATCATTTCGGATGTGCATCGATTACCGCGAATTAAACAAGCTGACCGTGAATAATAGATACCCACTACCATGCATCGATGATTTATTTGACCAACTTCAAGGGTCAAGTGTGTACTCAAAGATTGACTTAAGGTCTGGATATCACCAATTGAGAGTTTGGGAAGAAGACATTCTGAAAACCGCTTTTAGAACTCGCTATGGACACTATGAGTTTCAAGTGATGCCGTTTGGTTTAACCAACGCCCCAGCAGTATTTATGGACTTAATGAATCGAGTATGCAAACCGTACTTGGATAAGTTCGTAATTGTGTTCATAGACGACATTCTCATTTACTCTCGCAATCAAGAAGAACATGCCCAACATCTTAAAACCATACTTGAACTACTCAAGGCAGAACAATTGTACGCAAAATTTTCAAAATGTGAGTTTTGGATCTCGAGCGTACAATTCCTTGGACACGTCATTGATAGCAAGGGCATTCATGTGGATCCCGCAAAGATAAAAGCTGTTAAAGAGTGGTCATCTCCTACCAACCCTACAAAAATCCAGAAATTTCTAGGACTTGCTGGGTATTACAGGAGATTCATTGAAAATTTCTCCAAGATCGCGAAGCCTTTAACGAAACTGGCACAAAAGGACAAAAAGTATGAATGGGGAGAGAAACAAGAGAAAGCTTTTCAACTCCTTAAACAGAAGCTTCGTGAAGCCCCCATACTAGCACTACCAGAAGGTAACGATGGATTTGTAGTCTATTGCGATGCATCACACCACGGACTAGGTGTTGTGTTGATGCAGCAAAGCAAGGTTATAGCATACGTTTCACGACAACTCAAGAAGAATGAGGAAAACTACACAACCCATGACTTGGAATTTGGAGCAGTAGTTTTTGCTCTCAAGATATGGAGACATTATCTCTACTGTACGAAGTGTACGGTGTACACCGATCACAAGAGTTTACAACATATCCTTGACCAAAAGGAGCTAAACATGAGACAACGAAGATGGTTGGAATTACTTAGTGATTATGATTGCGAAATCCGTTATCACCCCGGAAAGGCCAATGTTGTGGCCGATGCTTTAAGCCGGAAGGA
The DNA here is from genome assembly GCA_014162995.1 of Artemisia annua. NCBI lineage: Eukaryota > Viridiplantae > Streptophyta > Magnoliopsida > Asterales > Asteraceae > Artemisia > Artemisia annua. The sequence goes on along the minus strand of LBNU01030092.1, from coordinate 94,136 downwards.
ACGTATTAAACCCCTACGAGTACGATCGTTAGGAATGACGATTTGTTCACCACTACCCGCACAAATCTTGCAAGCTCAAACTGAGGCTCTTAAAGAAGAGAACCGGCCTGATGAAAAGATCTATGGTATGCCGGAAAGTAAAAATGGTTTTGTGAAACGAGCCGACGGAACCTTGTGTTTTGGAGAAAGAAGTTGGATTCCGCATTTTGGAGGTATTCGAGACCTCATCATGCACGAGTCACATAAATCCAAATACTCCATTCACCCTGGAGCCAACAAAATGTACCAAGACCTCAAGAAACTGTATTGGTGGCCAAACATGAAAGCCGACATTGCCGAGTATGTCGGAAGGTGCTTAACATGTTCAAGAGTCAAGGCAGAATGCCAACGACCATCTGGATTACTTACTCAACCTGACCTTCCTGTTTGGAAATGGGAACGAATTACAATGTACTTTATCACCAAACTCCCACGAACCACCGCTGGTTTAGATACAATTTGGGTTATCGTTGATCGACTCACGAAATCTGCTCATTTCTTACCTATACGGGAGACCGATGAGGTAAACACACTCGCCTATCTATACCCGAAGGAAATTGTGACCCGACATGGGGTACCCATTTCAATTATCTCCGATAGAGATAGCCGTTTTACCTCAAACTTCTGGCAATCGCTGCAGAAAGTTTTAGGCACGCGCCTAGACATGAGCACCACGTACCATCCACAAACGGATGGGCAAAGTGAGAGAATGATACAAACGTTGAAAGACATGCTGCGAGCATGCGTGATTGATTTCGGTAAGGGATGGGATAAACATCTACCATTAGCCGAGTTTTCATACAACAACAGCTATCATGCCAGTATTAAGGCGGCACCATTCGAGGCACTTTATGGTAGAAAGTGCACGTCTCCAATTTGTTGGGCTGAAGTTGGCGAAGCTCAGATCACTGGGCCTGAGCTAATCCTTGAGACTACAGAAAAGATTGTTACAATCCGACAATGATTACAAGCTGCCAGGGATAGGCAGAAAAGTTACGCTGACGTGAGGCGAAAGCCAATGGAATTTCAAGTTGGAGTCAAAGTCATGTTGAAAGTATCACCCTGGAAAGGAACTGTCCACTTTGGAAAGCACGGAAAACTAAACCCCCGATACATTGGACCCATCAAGATCCTGGAAAGGATCGGTCCTGTGGCTTATAGACTGGAATTACCGGAAGAACTAAGCCGTGTACACGATGTATTTCATGTTTCAAACCTAAAGAAGTGTCTTTCTGACGAAACCTTGGTAATACCGCTGAAAGAGATTCAGCTAGATGAGAAACTTGACTTCACGGAAGAACCCATAGAAATTATGGACCGTGAAGTGAAGCGATTGAAACACAGCCGCATACCTATCGTCAAAGTTCGTTGGAACTCCCAATGAGGACCCGAGTACACATGGGAACGCGAGGACAAAATCCGCGCCAAATATCCACACTTGTTCACCGAGGACACCCATGGCACAATACCAGCTTAAATTCTAAGACGGAATTTGTATGACGGGTAGGTACTGTAATATCCTGCTAAAAACCCAATTATTAGGAAACACTAAACATGAAGTAATTAAGTATTACTGTTCATACACCCATTTTTAGGCAAAATTTTAAACTTTTGTTTACACAATGCAACTTTGAATCATTATGTGCGATGTGATTCACACCCACTTTGAATGAGCTCACACGCAACCCACAATGACCTGGACAAGGTACAACACCACTATGGATCAGTTTAGATCACAAGTGCCACACCTTGCACTCACAACAACCACATATGAGATTTCTACCTCAGTGGATCCCACAATACAAATATGAATTACAATACACATTTATGGGACCCACATCCCTCTTGGTGGACCCCACAACACACACACAACTGAAATACACCCCTGTGGGCCACACAACCTCTAAATATAATAAAATATTCATTGTAGGACCCACATTGTACCCAAGTAGGGCCCACATGACCAAATGGGCCACACAACCCTCATTGGGCCTACACTAGCCCAATACTACTACACGGATCATGTTTAAACATCAAATGGGCCTAAGAAACTCCTAAGCCCATTAACGAGCCCAATCCAAAACTTTATTTACTATACGAATTCATACGCCTAGACACGTTTGCTTTGGCTCTCGTGTTCACGATTCTTACACACGACCTATGGAACAAAATGCACCATCTCATTCTTTGCACCCAAAAGAATCGAGATCAACATTTATCTCAACCAAATACGTATTTATGTACAGTAAACCAAAGACCTTTTGTAGCGAGGTCACATATATTCCAAACGTAAACAGCTTTGGTCGCATATTGCAAAACGAGTTTCCATTGATCCTATTGTGTTCCAAATCCTCTCAGTTGACTTCCTAAATGTTTGTAATCAACTCACAACTCACCAGATTCACAAACAAGCCATATCTTAAATTGTTTGTCTCGTTATACATAAAACCTACAGACAAAAAGCTCCAAACATACACAAGCTCATTTGAGACATTCCAAGGCATTTAGAAATCTCTTATTACTCATTCTAAGCTACTTGATCTAAACTAAACACAACTCTAAGCTCTCAAAGACTCACAACAAGTATTTCGACCTATAACTATTTATTTTTGGTCACGCTAAACCCGTTTGAACTCCTAATGGTTTCCTAAGTTCTACAAGTCACCTAAACGACTCACAAGACCCTATAACCTTATCAATAACTCACCACAACATCTACAAGTCACTACTCGATCACCAAGTGACCTTTTGGTCACGTTAACTTATCAAACGGACCCTTGTGTTATTTTACAACCAAACGTGACCTTAATCTCTTTCACACTAGACCATATGACTTCACAAGGACCAAGGGACTTCACCTCAACCTTTGCTTACCCCGTATACTTGCTACTCGAAATAAAATCATGCTTCTAGAACCCTAAGCCCTCGTCATCACATGAAACCGCCCATATACACACTTGGGACACCCAACTTGCATCCAATCAAGCTATCCTATACCCTACCCTACTCGTTATCCTACTGCTCATATTCCCTTTGTCTCTCAAATGGTCGCTATCCTCATGTAACATACTCTCATGCAAGTATTACTCACGTACAAACTCAAAAACTCACTCACAAACACTCTCTGGTTCACTGCCTTTGTACCGAGAAGAAGAGAGAAGCCACAAGTCATCCAAAGCTCGTACAAGCTCACTAAAAGCTCCTCCTAGATCCTAGCTGTGCCAACTATCAAGCCACAAGTCCACAACTCCTCACCTTGCTTCCACAGTGTCAAATCAACCCACCTTTGAAGGTGTAGTAAGCTATTCCAACACTTGGTTTATTTTTGACTTCATTTCTATGTTTTCTATTCGTGTAACACACCAACACTTTGGCTTATTTAATCCTATGTCTCGTTAAGCTAGTGCCTCACAAAAACACTCACTCACATCTCTATACACCTAAGAATGAGACCATGAACTCTATATAAGCTTAACATAATCCTAAGACATCAAATATCACACGTTTACAAGTTACTTTGGCCTATAACGAAAAACAGTGAAATATTTCTAAGTGTTTTCAAGTGATTTCCTCACTTTCATTTGGCCTCGTTATTTACTATTTATACGTATAACCTATAAGTATTTTTGTATCTACCGTATCTTTGGAACCTATACAAACGAGTCACACAAATCTCACACTCTCACAACCTTGTTTAAGTTGTTCCACAAGCCCAAAGCTTAAGCACCTATCTCGTACACAGAAACATAAACACACCCTTAATGGGCTAAAGCCCATCAAAACTCACCATGGGTTCTGGCCTGTTCCACGGCCCAAGACCACCCCCACTTGTTTTGGCAAGGCCCAATACAAGCCCAAGAAACACTCCAACCAGTTGGGAGCCTTCTGGACCCACAGAAGACCCAATGGGCCCTAACAGTTCACGTTAGGCCCATTAACACACTAATAAGCTAAATAATAAGTTTTAAGCTCAAATAAGCCAACTGATAAGCTCACACAAGTTTTCTAAGCTTTTAGTAACTTAAATAAATATTTGGAATGGAGTCATAAGCTAAAATGGTATTTTGGACTAAAAATGCAAAAGATTGTAAGTTAAGGGACTAAAACTGTCAACTATGCAAATTAAGGGTATGAACTGTAATTTTTGCAAATTAAGGTTACAAACAGTAAATACAAGTTATTTTGAGTCATTTGTATAAATTTGAGAATACAAGGACCTAAAATGAACATTTTACATATAAAGGACTAGTTTTGCAAACTTTATCAACTACAAGGACCAAAACTGTAAATTCTGCAAATTTGGTGTCAAAACAGTATCTTTGAAATGTTTTTGCCATTTATTGACCTATTTGATATTATAAGTACTAAAAATGTAAATACACATTTCATAAGGACTAAAAGTGTCAATTTTGAAAGTACAAGGATTAAAATGTAAATATTGGAAAAAGAGTGTCAAAACTGTAAATTTGACAAAGTAAAGTTATAAATGAAATAATTATAAACTTGAGGTACTTAAATGTCATTTTTATAAAAACCTGGGTTAAAAATGTAAACTTTACACAGTATAAGGACTAAACTTGTAATTTCACAAACATAAATAAAAGTGATTATTTTAATAATATTAATTACAAGAAGTAAATAATTGAGAACTAACTAGATAACAAAAGATCACCTTTCACTAATCAAACTCATAC
>LBNU01030092.1:32790-63372 GCA_014162995.1 Artemisia annua | reverse complement strand
AAGTCTTCAATGATATAAAAGTGATCCTTTGCTCGAGTTTGAGAAGCTTATCTAAGATAATCATCTTTAATCTTCGATTAAGTGTCTCTTTCATATTCATGAGCTCTTAAGTAATGAAAACATCATCACGGGCTTCACTTAAGCAAATGTGATCTTTAACTTCACTTTTGAACGCTTTTCCACATCCCGTGCTCTTTTTGGGCTTTTCGGTTGCTTTTCATGATGTTTTAGCAATATCCATACCTGCACAATCATAAACACAAAAACACTATATCTTTGGCGTTTAACGTTAGTTTTTGGTCTTTTCTACACTTAAACTAAGGTCAAAGATATGTGTAATTTAGCACATATCAAGACCGAAACACCAAGTTCTTTCATCTCTATGCTTCAATGAGAAAAAAGAACAATAAAATTGATGGTGTCAGAGAGGGTGATCACTGGCTTGTAGAACCTAAGCGTGTCAAAGATCATTTTCACCATAGTTTCAAAAATCATTTCAGCCTCAAACACAATCTTTGCCCTGATTTGAACCTTTCAAATTTGAGCCTAAATCAGATTTCAGATGCATCCAACCAGTTTTTAAGTCAATCTTTTAGTCGGGATGAAATCAAGGCGGCCTTGGACCAAATCAATGGCTCAAAAGCTCCTGGGCCTGATGGTTTCAACTTCTTCTTTATTAAAAAAGCATGGTTCTTTTTGGAGGTCGAAATTGTGCAGATTTTTCAAGATTTCTTTGATGACGCCACAATTCCTGAAGGTATGAATGATTCTTTTGTTTGTCTTATCCCGAAAAAAGACCAAAGCAAAAAATGGGCCGACTATCGCTCAATTAGTTTAATTAACTGTGTTTACAAGTTGTTATCGAAAGTGTTAGCAAATAGAATCCGTAAAGTTCTTCCAGAAGTGGTTGAGGAGAATCAATGTGCTTTTGTGGAGGGTCGTTTCATTCTAGACGGTGTCATGACAGTCTCTGAACTAATCTCTGATCTTAAGCTAAACCGTACTATGGGCCTGATTTTGAAACTCGACTTTGCAAAAGCATTTGATAGCGTAAGTTGGGTGTTTCTTTCTAAGGTCATGAGCTCAATGGGTTTCAATTCTTCTTTCTGCAACTGGGTTCATTCTTGTGTATCATCTGCTAGAATCTCAGTTTTAGTCAATGGTTCAAGTTATGGGATTTTCAACCTCGAACGAGGTTTGAGGCAAGGAGACCCGCTGTCTCCATTCTTGTTTCTTTTAGTTGCTAAAGTTCTCAATAAGATGATTAAATATTCTTTGTCCAACGGGAATTTAAAAGGAATTAAAATCAATAATGGTGGTGATCCGTTGACTCACATTCAATTCGCTGATGACACTATCTTATTTGGAGACAACTCTTTGGAGGAAATGGCCACCTGGAAATCTATTTTAGAACAATTCGGAGATGCTTCTGGCTTGAAGTTAAATTGGGACAAATGCCAATTGTTTGGAATTAATGTTTCTTTGGATGAGCTTAGTTTGAGAGCTGGCATTATAAATTGTAAAGCTGATGTTCTTCCAATGTCTTACTTAGGCTTCCCAATAGGGAGTAAAGGCGCAAAGTCTAAGTTATGGGATGTTGTTATCCAAAAAATTAAACAAAGATTAGCGGGTTGGAAAAGGAAAACTCTCTCAATAGGCGGTCGTTTGGTTCTAATTAAGTCAGTTATTGCAAGTTTGCCACTGTATTTTATGTCTCTATTTAAAGCCCCTAAGTTGGTTTTAAACCAAATGGAGAAGCTAATGCGTCAGTTCTTGTGGGGGGGGGGGATGTGCGGTAGGAAAAAAATTTGTCGAGTGACATGGTCGAAGGTGTCAAATCCTATTGTTGCTGGTGGCTTAGGTGTCACTCCTTTGAAGTTCAAAAACATAGCATTGCTCTCAAAGTGGATTTGGAAGTTGTATATTCCAAAATCAGAAGTCTGGAAACGTTTGGTTATGCTTCGCTATGGCTCAAAAAGTGATTGGGCTCCTATTAATAGTTTTTATTTAGTCTCCTCAAAAATTTCCAGAACCGGGAAAGATATTCTTGGTTTCAAGTTAGACGATATTGGATCTCTCTGTTGTGGCCCTAACATGTGGAAATGGGAAATAGGAGATGGTTCTAATATTCATTTTTGGGAAGATTGTTGGGCTTTTTCTGATCCTATTCGACACAAATTTCCTCCTTTATTTCTCGCTTGTTCAAATAAGCGGGGAAAGGTAAATGAGTTTTGGATTGATGATGATGCTTGCTGGGTCATTCCTTTCAATCGCCCTCTTGTGGCGTGGGAATCTTTACAATATTCTCAACTTCTACATATCATCAATTCTTTTCGTTTAAAGATCAACATTAATGATAAACTCATATGGCTTGGCAATTCTGATAGGGTTTTCAAGGTTCATGATGCTATCAAGTGCTTGTCATCCGGTCTCGGTGGGCCTCAAGGAAGATGGATTGACTTTGTCTGGAAATCTTTTACGCCTCCAAAAGTTAAATTTTTTATGTGGACTATAAATATGAACAGTGTTCCGAAGGAAGAATTCCTGAAAATCAGAGGTGTGAAATTTAAAGATTATGATGCAGATTGCAACTGGTGTGATCATTAAGAAACAATTGATCACCTACTTTTTCACTGTGATTGGTCTTGGGCAATTTGGCAAGCAATCTTCGACTGGCTTCATTGCTCTTGGGTAATGCCAAAAAACTTTAAAATCTTTAGCTTGGTGTCATGTCCGATTCCTTGTCGCCCATTCAACATATGGTGGCTTTCAATTGCATCAGCAGTGTTTTGGTCTATATGGCAATCAAGGAACCAACTTTCTTTTGAAAACAACTTCATATGTTGGAAATCAGTTGTTCTTCTTGCAAAGTCAAAAAGTTGCAATTGGCTCATAGGTGCAAAGAAGTTAAGCGAATCCGACAAGTCTCAATGGTTCGAAAATCCGAGTCTTCTAGCCTTTTAATCATTTTGTTTGTTTTTTTTTTCTCTTTTAAGAGTTTGTTATAAGCTTTCNTACTCAATAATAAATTATTGTTTTCTATGTGGTGGGACATCTCCCTTGTCCTAGTTCAGTCGACACCATCAACATATGGTCTAGAAAAGTGCATTTTAATTGGTTTAATATTATGTTCTAACGTAAGTTAAGCGTGATAGTTGTCTTTTGACATATAACTTTTGTGACAATATTTAGTTCTAAGTGTCGGTTTTAGTTTTTAAGGTAGGAATTAGTTGTATTTGTATGTTTTGTTTATTTCTTTGATTTTAAGATGACAAAACTTGACTAATCTCCACCATGCATCTTCCCTCCATCTTTATTTGATATAATGGATAAGATTAATCCCAACAATTTTAAAAACCCACTTTCATCCTTTTTTTTCAAATATTAATATCTTTCAAACCGTTAATCGTTAAACGAAAAAAAATATACCGTTACGACGAGCATTTAATTATCTTTCTATAGATAGGCACTTTGATATATTTTCGACAAAAATTTTTTTTTCGTTTTTTTCACGTTTTTTTTCGTGGCCGAAAATATCACATGTGATATATCACATGTGATATTACATATCACATGTGATATTTTTTTATTTTTTTTTTGAACAACACATATCACATGTGATATGTAATAATATCACATGTGATATTACACTAAGGGGGTGTTTGGTTCGTTGGAATTCGGTGTAATTCGTTGTAATTGTAATCTGAATTACATTACCATCCTGTTTGGTTGGCAGGATGGATGTAATTGTAATTCAGATTACATTACATGGCTTGTTTGGTTTGCAAGGAAATGTAATTAGATTACAACCAATTACGTCCAGTGATGTAATTCAGATTACATAGCAAACTTGATGGAATGTATTGAATTACGTTGGAATTCAGATTTTTAAAAGTTAAATATCATTATTTATCTTTCAGCGTTATTATTAATTACTATTAATATATTATTTAATTTAAAAAAAAATAATTATAATAATATTTATTATTATTATTATTATTGTTATTATTATTATAATAATAATATTCTTATATATTATTATTATTATTATTATTATTATTATTATTATTATTATTATTATTATTATTATTATTATTATTATTAATTTTTAATTGTTTATTATTATTATTATTATTATTATTATTATTATTATTATTATTATTATTATTATTATTATTATTATTATTATTATATTAGAATTATTATTATTAATTATTATATTACTATTACTAATTATTTATTATTATTATTATTATTATTATTATTATTATTATTATTATATTATTATTATTATTATTTATTAATTTTTATTTAATAAATAATATTATTTATGTTATTATATTATTATTTAATAAATAATATTATTATTTAATAAATAATATTATTATTACTATTTTATTATTATTATTATTATTATTATTATTATTATTATTATTATATTAAAATTATTAATTATTTATTACTATTAATATTATTATTATTATTAATTATATTACTATTATTTATTCTTATTATTATATTATATTATATTATATTATTATTATTATATTATTATTATTATTATTTATTTAATAAATAATATTATTATTTAATAATTAATTTTATTATTACTATTATTATTATTATTATTATTATTAATGTTTTTCTGAATACATTACGTTGTTAGTCAACCAAACACAATGACAGATTTCATCAATTACAATCCAACACATTACAATTTCACCACATTCCAATTCTTTGAATTACAATTCATTCAAATTATAATTCCTTTCAAACATTACAATTCCTTCAAAAACATTATGTGAACCAAACGCACCCTAATATCACATGTGATATATCACATGTGATATTTTCGGCAACGAAAAAAAACGTGAAAAAAATGAAAAAAAAAAAATTGTCGAATGTGTATCAAAGTGCCCGTCTATAGAAAGATAATTAAATGCTCGTCGCGATGGTGTAATTATTTTTGCTTAACGATTAACGGTTTAAGAGATATTTAAATTATAAAAAATGGGTGAAATATTAAATACTTTTAATCTCAACCATTGATCTCTTTTTAGATGGATGGTGGGGATGAGTCCCTTGGTATGTAAGAAAAGTTTTGTCCTTAATATAACTCAACTCTATTTCTTTTGGGTTTCATTTTCTTTTAATTATCTTGTTAATTGAGGTGGGGCGTCTTGTATTATATCTTGGCTTCTTTTCAGGGCTCTCAATAATATGTTGCATTTCTAAAAAAAACGACATAAGTTTGATATATCTGAAATCACAACGTTACAGACGTAATTCAAATTTTGTTAATGACCGTTCATGTGTCGAGTTATGGATAAATTGCAGGAATCTTTTATACGCTACGACAAGGCATAAGTGTGAACACTCAGACTTAAAACTAGCTAGACCCACCACACACATGCACACGCTAAAACTATGTGGTGTACATAACGTTGGAAAACCACACCGAATGAGATGTCATTAATTCAGTGTGGTCATACAAACACCCATGGCACAATCCTCCACACATGGTGACATATTATTAAGAGAATGAACGGGTAAACAGATGAGCTTTTTTAACTCAGGTGCATGCGACTTCACTAGGTAGTCCTGGGACCGTTTCTGATACTTTTCTTACTATCTGAATGTACACACTCGGCAAGGTGTGAACCAATCCTCTTGAGAGAAAACTAAAAACCTTACCACTAAAGTATTTGGTGATGATTTACTATATTATCAAGATGGTGTTATTATATTTTCTAACAAAATACATTTATTTCCAATATCTATTTTACACACTTTCTTTCATTTCTAAAATTATTAAAACTGAACAATAGTCTTTTACCTTGCCGGAGAAACGTCATATCGAGACTGCAACAATGCCATCTTGTCTCTCTTTTTCCTAATTCATTCAATCTTTAATGTTTAACATCATCTCTTTTCTAATGAAAATTTAAGGTTGTGTTTAGTTGTGGAGAAATTTTCTTACTTATTCATTTTGGTTTTTTTGATAATGGAATGGTTTTCTTCTCTAAAAAGGAGTTAAGAATTTGCGAACCCGTTTAGTTGATGTTACATTTTTTTTTTTAATTTCTTAATGAAAGAGAAAAGTAGAGAATAATAAATCAGACTTTTTAATTTTTAGTTAAAATTTAAGAAATGAGATTTTCATTACGTTCGAAAAACTTCTCAAAAATCTATAACCAAACCAACTTTTTGTATTTTCTTTTTTTATTCTTAAAAAAACAGAGATATTTCTCTCAAACTAAACACGCGCTTTATCTATTATACTTTTTTCGAAAAAAGGAAAATATAAAATTTAATTAAATGAAATTATATATTCGTCTATCTTTCAAAGAGAGACATAACGTATAGAAAAACATCTCCTAGTCATCAAGTTCCCAATTTTTCTAATCTATCTCACCACCCATCACACACTCTACATGTAGCACCAAGTACGATGGATGAAACAGAGTTTCTAAACTTAAACAACAATAACAGCAACAGTAACAACAACAACGAAAACATGAAGAAGAAAAACAACAAGAAGAAGAAGTATCAGTTGTTGAAATATGAAGAATTGCCAGATTATATGAAAGATAATGAGTATATATTGAATTACTACAGAAGTGAATGGTCTCTCAGACATGCTTTCATTTCACTCTTTCTTTGTCATAATGAATCACTCAATGTTTGGACGTAAGTTGCATTTTTTTTTTAATATATAATTTTGCTGCTAGTTTTAGGAATTAAGTTGGTAATCTGTTCTTGATGGATCAATATCAGTTTCTTGAATTGTATTATATTTATTTGGATCTTCAATAATTCCCCCTTTTGATCTTATTATTTTTGTATTAGGGGGGTTTTGGGGTTTGCTTATTTTTATTGGTTATGCTAAAATAAAAAATCATAAAAATAAGCATTTATGGGGTGCTTGTTTAAGCTGATTTTTGGGCTTACGAGCTTACATCGTTTCAGCTTATATTTCATAAGCTCAATTTTTCTGGCTTATTTTGAAACTTATCGGCTTATATAAGGTTGGTATATGATAATAAGCTTAGAGAAGCCCATAAGCTTGAAAATAAGCCAAAAAAATTGGGTTTGTGAAATATAAGCCACAATGAGATTAGCTCATAGACCCAAAAATAAGCTTACACAAGCAACCCACGAAATAAGCAGCAGCGTTACTTTAAATTAAAGAAATAAGCAGCCCAATTTGAAAGTTTTTAGGTTAAAACAAAGGGTTGTTATTTGACTCAACTCGATCCTAGTAAGAGTTAATCAGATTTTGACGAGAAAATATCTTCTCGCACGTGACTCTAGTAAGAGTTAGGGACTTAGGGTTATGTGGGTTTAAGTTGACATGAATAAGGTTTTTTATCCAACAGTAACCTGACCTGAATAAGCTTTATATGGTTCAGGTTGGGTTGGTTGGGTCGAATATTTTTTACACCCCTAAATATGAGGTTTAAAAGATCATTTCAGATAAATACATTGAAATAAGCCACTCAACGTGTTTATAAGCAGCTCTATTTGTTTCATCCAAACACTCCACTAGATGCAATAAGCAGAATGAATAAGCAATCCCAGTCACTCTCATAATTGTCTCGAAATAACGTGTTTAGAATTTATCACAACACGTATACGCATCTAGATCATGTTGGATTGAATTTTAATATCTTTTGAATTAAAAAAATATCTTCATTAAATTTTTGGGTCATGTTGTTGCAACTTCCCCACCTATATTCTACCCGTCTATTTTTGGATTTAGAAGTTTAGATTTAATCTCTTTAGTTAAAACGAAATGTAAATATTATTTTGATCTGTTGGGTGGGATCTTGTGAGTCACGTAATATTGACTTCTAATTTTTATTATACACTTGATTTACAGTATACTTTTGTTTTTACTTTTTACTGTCTCACTTTTTAGTTTCCGTGTTCTATCAAATATTAGCTTAGAAACTATTCTTAGAGTAATAACTTGATTCATTTTTAAAATTAGATAAATCTTTGTAAGTTGAAGTATTCACATTTATTGTCCAGTTCAGATTTTTTTGGTCGTTCTGTTTAGGATTGCTGGGAGAAAACCAAAGATTGATTTGCATATATACCAAGTTTGCTAGTATACAATCTATTCTTCACCTATTAAGAGAGTGTTTGCATTTGCAAAATGCAAATAATCACAAAACAGCGTTTGGCAAAACATTACCAAAAACTGACTATTTGCATTTTCCTAGAGAGAAAACTTAGTTTCGAAAAGGATATAGAGACAAAAATATGGTTTTGGAAATGCATAATCTGTTTAGCAAACGCAATCCCGGCCCACTCAACCCCTGAATCACACATAACCAAATTCTTTTCATATTTGTGCAGTCACTTGATCGGATTTCTTGTATTCTTAGTGCTGACAATTGCAAACCTGACCGAATTGTATCCAGTGGCAGACTTTCTTCATGTTTCCAAATGGTATGTATTGCTCCAACAAACTTCAGGATGTAAATAACTGTTTGATCAACTTTAGATCTAATTAATATGTCATTTCTTAAATCTTTCTTTGTATATCAAAGTGTTGTGTAACGTCGATCCTTGCTATTCTGGCCATCGATTAGATGAAATTTTTTTTTTTTTTTTTTTTTTTTTTTTTTTTTTTTTTTTTTTTTAATAAATGATATGCCACTGAAATGAACGAATCGCTCATATCTAGTTAATCGCTCAAAACCATATCACACTCCGAATATGATGAAATATCAACTGACTATTGTTTAAAACGAAAATTGTAACTGTGTAAATGAGTAATTATCTTGAGAAGATTTACCATTTCTTATTTGTGGTTCTTGTGGCTCCTGCTTGGTGCATCAAGGCCTTCATTTTTATAAATCTTATCAGCTGTTTAAAAAGAATCTACCATTTCTTTATATTTCTTTCAAACTTGGCAGGAAAAATCTTTTCAAATATGGGTTAAATGTTTAATATAAATGTTGTCAATTTTACCCATAATGTAGTAGTAAACTTGAAGGGAGGCGTTGAAATTGAATGTATCGTATTTACTTCCCAATTCATGGTCCTTTTACAAAACAATTATTTGACTTTATTTTGGAGGATGTTTATTTTACAGTAGTGAATTTTACCAATTATATTTTTTTCAGGGCTTTCCCTTCTGATCATTCTTCAAGTACAAGTCATCAGTTGATATCGTCGTCATACATTGATACCCCACCACCTCAAATACATGTAACACGATGGCCATTGTTTGTCTACTTGGCTGGTGCAATGTTCTGTTTCACAGCAAGTAGCCTATGCCACCTCTTCTCTTGTCACTCGCATAATCTAAATTGTCTACTCAGTCAATTAGACTATACCGGAATCGCAGTCATGATCATTACCTCATTCTTCCCTCCAATCTATTATCTCTTCCAGTGCAACCGCATGTGGCAGTATGTCTACCTTGGCTCAATCACCATTCTGGGCGTTTTTGCAGTCATGGTGCTGCTTTCTCCAACACGAACGAGAGGAAAATATCGTTTCATGCGTACTTTGATTTTTGTGGCAATGGGTCTTTTTGGTGTTATCCCTGCGATCCATGCTACAATTATGAATTGGAATGTGCCTCAGAGGAATCCAACTTTAGGATTTGAAGCCGCTATGGGGTTTTCTTACTTGGTTGGGGCTATGTTTTATGTTAGCCGAGTACCTGAGAAGTGGAAGCCCGGTTGGTTTGATTTAGTTGGGCATAGTCATCAAATATTTCATATCTTTGTGGTTATGGGTGCCTTGGCACATTATATCTCAGTACTTATACTATATGAGTACCGTCAGCGAGTAAGCTGTGATTGATATTAAGCATTCGTGCACATTGTTGATTCAATAGAACACAATAAAGAGGATATTTGTTGTATGTCACAATTGTTATACAAGCTAACATATGTATTGATTACCAATTTTCCATATAATGGATGACATGTGATACAGTTGATCATGTGCAAGTTTAGTTAGGATAGTTAGCCAAAGAGGNTATCAGGTTCGTAGGCGTTAAAGATGACAATGCTTTTGCTAGGTCATTACCCAATATATGGATCGGGAATTACCATGTTTATGTCACGGTGGCAAGATTTCAGAGGCGTAGTACAGGTAGAATAGAGGTTCGTAATGTACCAATGAGATCTGAGGCTATTAAACCGGATAATGGAGCTTCTAATGAAACAAGGTCTCATCCTGTGAAACCGTCGTTTGCTTCGGTTGTTCATAGAAGTCATAAATCAAATGGCGAATCATCATTGAATACCAATGTAAGTTCTCTTTCGTTAAATGAGCAGGATCTTATTATAGTTGATGATTCATCTAAGGTTGTGTTGGTTAAGTTGAAAGAGGTGGAAACAATGAGCAGTCTCCACACAATTTGTAGAAATGAAGGTTTTACGGGTTCGAAAATTCAACATGTTGGTGGGCTATGGGTTTGGATTCAGTTTCCAACAGCGGATGCATGTATGGCGTTTAAATCTAATGTGTGCATGAAGCAAATTACATCCTATATTAAACATGTAACACCAACATTCAAGGTGGATGAGCGTATGATTTGGGTAGAAATCAGTGGTCTCCCATTGTGCGCGTGGGGATCGAATGCGTTTAAGAAAGTGGCTAGTGTGTTTGGGAAATTCATGTTTTTTGAGGTAGAACAATCGACAGCCATGAGTACGGGTAGAGTGTGTATCTCCACAAAATCACCAACTTTCTTATCTGAAAAGGTTCGTATTCACATTCATGGAGAGACTTTTGAGGTTCAAGTGCGGGAGTTAGGCACATGGAACATTAACATTGTAGATGATTATCTGGATTCATCGTCTAATGATGATGTAAACAAAAGTGAAAAGGCTCCTGACAGTGGTGATGAGGAGTCTGATGATGGAATGGAGGATGATAATGGAAACAAAAATGAAAAGGCTTCTGATAGTGATGATGAGGAGTCTGTTGATGGAATGGAGAATACTTTAAATAATGAGGCAAAGGCTTTTGATAGTGATGATGAGGAGTCTGTTGATGGAATGGAGAATACTTTAAATAACGAGGCTGGAGTTAAGGAGGGTGAGGATTGCAACGTGTCTGGTGTTAAAGTTCCTTTTGTTAACAATGACGAGTGCAATGCGATGAATGAAGGTAGTACTAATTGACACCCCCAACCTTCAAATGTGGAGGTGTTGTCAGACTTGAGCTACCCTCCTGGATTCGAACCTTTGAAAATGGATAATAACTGTCATTCCGAACGCGATGGTTCAACCAATATCAAAAAGTGTTCTACTTCATTTGTAAGATACCGGAAGAAAGATATTAAAGGGATTTCTCTTATTCACGAAATGTCAAGGATGATTGAGGTTGCAGGCACATTAGACTTTGACGTGCGAGGGTGTCGTAAATCGTTGAATCGAATGATCAATGGAATAGGTGTACATATGGTGGACAAATGAATATCTTATCGATTAATATTTGTGGCACAAAGAAGTGGAGGAAACGTAATTGGGTTAAGGAATTATGTTTCAAAAACAATGTTCAGTTTTTAGGAGTGCAAGAGTCCAAGATGACTAGATTAGAGCTTTTTCGTCTTAAATCTGTGTGGGGAAATTACGCTTTCGATTATGCTTGTAGTTTGGCTCGGGGTAGATCGGGGTGTTTGATCTCTATGTGGGATCCAAATATGTTTGTCAAAGAAGAGATTTGGTGTGACGAATCATTTATTATTGTGAAAGGTTGTTGGTTGAATGTAGTTGGAGATTGTTTCATGATTAATATATATGGTCCTCATGATCCACCGACGAAAGTAAACTTATGGAATAAGCTTCAGGAGTTCATGCAATTGCATAGAGGCAAATATATTCTATTTGGAGATATGAACGAAGTTCGGGAGGAAATTGAACGTTATGGTTCGGCTTTCTCAAGGAATGAAGCCCAGGTTTTTAATACGTTCATCAATGATGCAGGTTTGATTGAATTTCCTCTGGGTGGTCGGTTATTTACTTAGATGAACAAAGTGGGAACGAAACTTAGTAAATTGTATCGATTTTTGTTTTCAGAAGATGTGCTTGATATGCTGCCTAATTACTGGGTCACAGCTCTCAATAGATTGTGGTCAGATCACAATCCAATTCTTTTTCATTGCTACAAGTCTGACTTTGGTCCGACTCCATTTAAGATTCATCATTCATGGTTTATTCATCCTGATTTTGACAATCTTATTAAATTGGAATTGGCTAATCTTGATCAGAATAGTGATGGCAGTAAGGTGATGTTTCATGATAAATTGAAACGTTTGAAGTTGAAGATTAAACAATGGCATATGCAACTTAAAAATGGTGAATGTTTGAGAAAACATGAGTTAGCAATTCATTTAAAGGAGATAGAGGGGAAGATTGAGAATGGTACCGCTTCTTTGGACGAATGATTATAGAGTTAAAATTCTTCAGGAAGTTGCTGACTTAGAGAATTTAGAAGCTGTGGACATGTTTCAGAAGGCGCGCATCAAATGGGAAATTGAGGGCGACGAAAACACTAAATTTTTTCACAGTTTGGTGAAATAAAAGAGAAGATATCAATCTATCCAAGGAATTTTACACGAAGGGGACTGGATCACGGAGCTTCATCAAATTAAAGAGATATTTGTTAACTTTTACAAGGAGAAATTTCAAGCAAATGAGTCGGTGGTTTCTTTTACTCCATTAACAGTAACTGATAGGATCGTAGTTTATGTTGATATTGTGATTCGGGAGGTCGGTTTAGATGGAAGAAGATGACCTCCATGGTTAGAGAGAGAAAGTAGAGAGAGAAGGGAAACTAGGTGATTTTATTGATAAGAAAGATGAAAGGAAATACACACTAAAGTCTCACCCCTCCATGGAAGTATGGAGGGGTATATAAAGCCTAACACACTCACAACTATTGCAATATTACATAACTAGTCCATGTGTTTTGGCTTAACAAGATAGCTAATGTAATCCCGTAAATGTCGTTCCATTTACGTGTTAGGACGATTCCTAACAATCTTCCCCCAATGGGGCGACATAAGGGGTTACTTACAACATTTCCTACAAGTACAAATACAAATAAAGAAACGTTTTCATCGGCTCTTCAAGTGCTGAGGATGACTACAGTTGACGCTCTTTGTCTTCATCTTGTACCTCGGCTTGAGAACTTTTCTTCACTTGTAGGCAAATGATGTAATATGCATGAAATGGATTAACTTCCCCCCAATTCATGCTGCATGTCTTTAGCGGCTTGTTCGTACACTTCTTTTTGGCGAAGTTTTTGAATCAGCTTCCCCCCAAACTGACAACCGTCTTCAGCAGATTCAAAACTTTGATGTAGTAAACAAGTCTTCTAACTTTTGAAGTTTTGAGTACGCAGCGGAATTTGTAGATGACACAATAAACCACACCAAGCAAATCTGACTAGTCACTAATCACGGTTATGCTCAATACGGAAGCTCCGTTCGGGGGTAACATGCAAGAAATCAGCAGGATATTCTCACATATGTAGGCTACTTAGCACTTCACAATCCGCGAGAGTCGAAACGATTACACCAAAATCACAAAACTGAACCACTGATCATCTCTGCGGAGGTCTTCCGGTAGTAATGAAATTGTAAACTCGTTGGCATGGGGATAGCTACTCCGCCCATTTCATCGAGATAAACAAGACGTATTCTATCATAACTCGTTCCTGCCAAGAAAAAAAGTGCAGCACCAATAAATCCATGAGAGATTATTTGTAAAATAGCTCCATTGAGTCCCGTATCGGTTATAGAAGCAATTCNTAATCACGGTTATGCTCAATACGGAAGCTCCGTTCGGGGGTAACATGCAAGAAATCAGCAGGATATTCTCACATATGTAGGCTACTTAGCACTTCACAATCCGCGAGAGTCGAAACGATTACACCAAAATCACAAAACTGAACCACTGATCATCTCTGCGGAGGTCTTCCGGTAGTAATGAAATTGTAAACTCGATCACGTGAGTCTATTATGCGTACTCGATGTGCACATTTCTTCCCCCTGAATGCAGATCCTCATGGAAAATGAGTGTTTTCGCAAAGAAATCAAGCAAAGTCAAAGAACCACAAAGAACACCCACTCTATCTTCCCCCACGATGCCTTCTTTGAAATCGGAAGCATACACACTATGTTAACGATGAGAATCGGAGGCAGCGTAACCCCATATGTCCAATTAACCAAACAGGTATGAAGTACCATAACTAGCCCCATGAGAATCAACTGCTGATAAACATCTCTACTCTTTTACACTCCTCTCAACTAACTTTTTACCGACCCTATTATCATTCTGACGGCTTTTTGTAGTGACTACTGATGGAGAAAACCCAATATTATGAACTTGAGAACGAAGTAAAATAGCCCGAACTTGTGACTTAATCTTGCACTAATGTATGACTAAGAGCGGTGTAGAGAGTTCGCACCCATCGAATCCCTAAGTACATCACCTCTTGATTATCCACAACAGCGTGTGACACTGAGCACTACAACGTAACTCCTTAAAGTGATAGTTATTTGTGGTAATAGAGAGGAAGAATCACAAAATAACTAGATATCCAAGTCTCCGTCATTGTAAAGGTTAAAAGTTCAAACAAGGATCTTGAAGAATCTTGCATCCAATCAACCCCGATATCTTGAGATACTAAGTACACGCACCCGTGAAATTCCATTTCAATCTCAATTAAATAATAAAGAATTATCGCCGTAGTCACATCTTGCTGTAAAATGCTCAAACAACTAGCCTTTTTTTTTACGGTTTAAATGAACTTTGATAATGGTTTCCCGATCTTGTCTAAAAAAATGTATCACCCCGTGAAAATTTGTAGCAACCGAAATACCACTCCTTTTGTCAAATATTATCCCAAAATTTCACATAATGTATAAATGATATGTAATTTATAAAATTTCAGCCCAAAATTATGCATATTGGAATAATAAAGAGAACCGCCCCAACATACGGAGATAGCCAAAGCCCAATCTTTATGTTAAATACTAAATGTCAGTCCATGAGAAATAACTGATCCACACGGCCCATTCACTTAACGTAAAACCTGGGCCCAAAACCAATACCCGATCCAAGAAATAAACTTATAACAGTTTAAGTATATATGTTGATACCCTAATTTATTTCATTTGAGAAACCCTAATAAACACTGCATTATCCATCCGCCTACCACATCAAAAATGCTCTCACCAAATAATCTCATCCTCATCTCACCTCTCAGTTTCCAAATCAAACTCCATGAACACAACATCTTTTGCATACGTTATCCAGATCAAACAATGGTTAACGATACTTACAACACCTCTACACACCCAACCTTTAATCTCTTCGTGGTTGGTTTCTTTTAGACAGAAAAAGATCACCAACTAGGACGAATCCTATAAATAATTTTGTTAACTTTTCGGCTCCAAGGTCTCTTCGTGAGGTCTCAGGTAGAGATTGATGTTGTTTTCGTTGTTGTGTTGTTTGTCACTGAATCGAAACAGGAAAAGAAGATAACAACATTGTTATAATTCTTCTTCCTTTTGGTTTCGTATAGTAATTGAAGGCCAAGTCTTCAAAAGAATAGTCAACGAGGATTTATTTCTTTCGTTAGATTGCCTTTTAAAAATCTTGATTAATCATAGTAAAATACGAAAGAAACAAACTGAGACTATAAGATTGTATAGACTATTTCCGTCCGAGTCTCTGATGATTTGTGAGTGTGGAGGAGGGATTAGTATAGTGTTGGTTTTGGATTTGGTTTGGTATGGCAGTGGTTAACCTCGTTTGCATCGTATCATATTTCCTTTTCATTTTGTTTGTTTGAATTTATTGACCTATGAAGATAGATACAGATATGAGGTCAACTCGAGTCATTGGTATTTCGGTTTTGGTCAAAAACATTCTCTTCATCTTCTTCTCTTTTTCTTTTGGTTAAAAATTTTGATAAATAACTTTTCGAGAAATCTTCAACTTATCGAGAACATAATTTATCGAGAACCTGGTTTTCGAGAACCTGATTTTCGAGAAGCTAAGTTATCGAGAACATGATTTCGAAAACTTAGGGTTTTGTGTTCTCGATAACATGTGTGTTCTCGATAACAAGTACATCGAGAATTTCTTTTACAAGAAATTCCGAATTTTTTCGGCGATTATTCCGATGAGACTCCGGCCACCTTGTTTTTACCAGATTCCGATGACCATTATTTTAGACCATGTTTGTGCCCTTTATGACCATAAAACTTCATGGGTTGGTACCAAAGTCTAAAAAAAATATTATACAGAAAAACTGTAATCAGTGAAGATATAACCTACTCAACAGATTCGTATAAACCAGCAGTGAAAGTTTGGACTTTTGACCATATGTTTGATACAAATACACTTTAAGAAACTGTTAACAGAAAACTATATAAAAAAGGTTAAAACTTGTTAAAACAGTTTAATAAATTGACGGGTTTGACAAGGTTTTGACAAGATTCGACCACAAATCAACAAATATGTAACCCTGGCTCTGATGCCACTTGATACGATCGTAGTTTATGTTGATATTGTGATTCGGGAGGTCGGTTTAGATGGAAGAAGATGACCTCCATGGTTAGAGAGAGAAAGTAGAGAGAGAAGGGAAACTTGGTGATTTTATTGATAAGAAAGATGAAAGGAAATACACACTAAAGTCTCACCCCTCCATGGAAGTATGGAGGGGTATATAAAGCCTAACACACTCACAACTATTGCAATATTACATAACTAGTCCATGTGTTTTGGCTTAACAAGATAGCTAATGTAATCCCGTAAATGCCGTTCCATTTACGTGTTAGGACGATTCCTAACAGTAACTTTTGTCCTTAATTATGAGGATCGGCTCCAGTTAGAAGGTATCATTTCTATGGATGAAATCAGGGCAGCCGTATGGGATTGTGGTAGCGATAAAGCTCCCGGCCCTGATGGCTTCTCGTTTGCTTTCGTTAAGCGGTATTGGGAGCATATCAAGATGGATATTCAAGGTTTGTGTCTTCATTTTTTGAATCTGGTAAGATGTCGTTGGGTTCCAACTCGGCATTTATTACTCTTCTTCCAAAGGTAAGTAATCCAATTCATGTTCAAGATTGTTGGCCTATCTCTCTTATTAGTATTCACTATAAGATCATTGCTAAAATTCTAGCAAATCGATTATCTAAAGTTGTTGGAAAACTTGTTAGTCATGAGCAATCCGCTTTCATATCTGGTCGCCAAATTCTAGACGGTCCGCTTATGCTTAGTGAGGTGATTGATTGGTACAAAAAGCGACACAAGAAGTTGTTGATTTTTAAAGTAGATTTTGAAAAGGCCTATGACTCGGTAAGTTGGAAATACTTGGATTTCATCTTAAACAACCTGGGTTTTGGATTGAAGTGGCGAGGTTGGATTAAAGCTTGTTTAGAGTCAGCTAGGACATCCATTTTAGTTAATGGTAGCCCTACTTCTGAATTTTCTCTTAAACGCGGTTTGAGACAGGGTGGCCCGCTTTTGCCATTCTTGTTTCTATTTGTGATGGAAGGGTTGCATATTGCCTTACCTGATGCGGTTAATTCTGGTTTGATTCGAGGAATTAAATATGATGCTTCTTTCGTGCCTCTATCTCAGTTATTCTATGCCGATGATGTTTTCATTGCTACGGAATGGAGTTGTCAAGATATGGATAATATTATTCGAGTCCTTCAGGTTTTCTAATTGGCGTCGGGTCTCAAAATAAACATCTATAAGTCTAATGTTTATGGTGTTGGTGTGTCATCAGAAGAGGTGAATGACATGGCGAGTATCACATGATGTGCAGCAGGCTCTTTCCCATTTGATTATCTTGGGTTGCCTATTGGTTCTAATATGAATCTTACAGCAAATTGGAAGAAGTTAATGGACCGGTTTCATGAAAGGCTTTCATTTTGGAAGGCTAATCTTCTTTCTTTTAGTGGTCGCCTAACATTAATAAAATCAGTGTTAGGAAGTCTTGGGATTTATTATTTATCAATCTTCAAAGTGCCTGAAACCATTTTGAAGAGCTTGGAGAGTCTTCGTGCGTCATTTTTTTCGGGGGGGTTCTCAAGAAAAGAAAAAGCTTGCTTAGGTTAAGTGGTCAAATGTTTTGGCTTCGTTTGATAAAAGCGGATTGGGTATTGGTAGTTTGAAATCATTTAACCACGCATTACTTCAAAAATGGCGATGGAGACTGGCTTCTAATCCAAATGCTTTATGGGTTCGTTTAAATAAGACTTTACATGGATAGGAAGCGGGTTTTGATCAACATGGGTGCAAAATAAATGGTTTATGGGCTAAGATAGTTGGGTCTACTAATCAAATGCATTCGAGTGGGATCCTCCCGATTGGTTCCTTACAGTTTCAAGTGGGATGCGGCACTTTAGTTCGATTTTGGAAGGACACGCGGCTCGGGGATTACCCCTTGTATCTTCGTACAACAGGTTATTTCGTTTGGAGAGAAACAAGGATTGTTTAGTTATAGATCGTATTTCTAATGGAGAATGGCGTTGGGATTGGTCTAGATCGGAGCTAGGAGCTCGTAACATGTCTTCTCTTAATGCGTTAATGACTGAGATTGGAAACATGGAGATGAGTTCCGAGTCGGATAGTTGCATTTGGTCGTTAGTTGATGATGGTATGTTTTCTGTTGGAGCCACTCGTCATTTCATAGATGCTCGTCTTCTGCCATCGTTGGTTCCTTCGACGACTTGGGAAAAAATGTTGCCCCGAAAAGTTAACATTTTCCTTTGGCGTCTAATCTTGGATAGGCTTCCTCACCGGTTAAATCAATCATCCCGAGGTATGGAAATTATGGAAAACTAGAAGGGGGGTTGAATAGTTTTACCTCTTTTTCGTTTTATAAAATGTTTGTTTCAAAACCTCCAATTAGATTTTATTATGAGAACAACATATAATCAATTTGATCAATTATATATGTGTGCTTTTGGATTTGTTTTCAAAACTTAGTTTCATGAATAGAGCTTTGGTTGATCTTTATGTGAATATGTTTTACTTTTAAAATCTTAAAACATTTTGTATCAAATTATCGATTAAGTTAAACTCAACATGAGAAATGTGAATAATGCATTTAACTCCATTAGACCATATCATATAATTATTCTTCCTATAACAATATTAACTTCTATCTATCACACAACCAACATCAAAACAATATAAGCAACAATCAACACATATTTGCAAGCATAGATATAAAGCTATAAATGCAAGAATAAATGAAAAAAGATAAGAGATAGGAAATGTAAACCGGACACGATGATTAATAGTGGTTCGGCTACAAGGACACCTTCCTTGCCCTACTCCACTCCTCGAGTCACCTACTCGAGAGTTTTCTTCACTACTCAACAAGCTCCCGTTTGGCGGACAAAACCGTACACAACTTTTGCTTACACCAATTAACGACACTAAGCTAAATGTCGGGTTCTAATAGTAGCTAGAACCAATCTCACGTCACGACTTCGATCACTACACAACTTCTACATGACTTCACGACTTCACAACTTCACGACTTCTTCACTACATCACAACTTCTTCTATACATATACATACATAACTCACAACTTCACATCAACACTAACTAGACTCTAATATATCTTTAGCTTTATGATAGGGAGGATTCTTCTCTTGCACTTTGAGTGGTGAAGGATTGGATCACTTGAAAACAAAGACTTATAATCTTATGATCAAAGGATTTAGAAAGATGTTTGGAAAGGATTGGGACTGAAAATTTTAGTGCCAAAGGTGAGGAAAAATACCAGGTTTGAGAGGGTATTTATAGGCAAAAGTTTCTGACAAGAGGAGCGTGCCTGCCTCCTTAAATAGGTGCCGACCCCCTTAAAATTAAGGGGGCCGCCCACCTGTAACGGGCAGTTTTCTTGTCTTTTTCTGAGGAAAGTTTATTTGGTGAAAAACTAACTGATTTTGGTTAAAAATTTGAATTCATATATTTATTATGAATAAAACATTTTCCTTTATTACTAAAAAAGTTTTTCAAAGAAATATAAAGTGTTTATATAATTTTATAAACTTTGTAATGTTTAAATAAAAATCCCTTTGATCATAAAATGTATTAGACATTTGTTTATACATACCTTAAGTGATTGTTGAAGCATACTTGTGTTGAGATGTTGACATATGAATGCATAGAAGATTTGTGATCACAAGTAACTTAAGCACTTTACGTTATGTGTTGTAACTTACATCTTTGTCATCATCAAAACATGAAGAGGATGTTTAGATTAAATATCGTAATATTTATGCCAACAATCTCCCCCTTTTTTATGATGACAAACTATGTAAACTATAACTCATAATAAAATGTATAAGTTACTTGTTTACACTTCTTCTCCCCCTTTTGTCGAAGCGAAAAGGTGGACTCCTAGACGAGACTTCTACTACACTTCAATCCTTGAGATAGAATGTATAAGGCGAGCTTGCATCATCGTGAGTGAAGCCTTGACTATCGCCAATGCTCCCCCTTGGTGTATGTTCAAAACTAGTTTTGGCTACCAAAGAATCGAGCGAAAAAAAATAGTCCTACAAAACAGAGTTAGTAGAAAAAGAATGCACATATACATAATGATGGTGATAGATATATGCATGACACTTATTGGGGAACAAGATATGGATGTCTAAGGTATATGGACTAAGAGTATGACACATGCAATTATTGTTTTAAAAATAACACCCTAAATCCCCCTAAAAAATAACATGACCAATGCTTAAGACGTGACAATGATTAGGACCTAATACTTTGATTCGACCGACATATTTTGGCGAAAGATGCCAAAATGATGATGAGAATGATACGTTCGTAGAATCAATGAGGAAGGATGAGCATGAATGGAAAAGGGAATGTGATGACAAAGGGTTGACAATGATGGTTTAGATTAGTATATCGTTTGACAAAGGTGAATGATTGGGAATCATGGGATTTTTAGGTGTTTTGTTGGTTGACGGCCGAAGGTGGATATGTGAAATGAGGTGGTGATGACTCGACAACACTTGAAGCTTGGATATCTTCTTTATGTTCTTCACTTGTTAGAAAGTGGAAAAGACGCATTTCGTAATGAAATTCACTTGGATGAGGTGGTGATGACTCGATAACACTTGAAGCTTGGATATCTTCTTGTGTTCTTCACTTGTTAGAAAGTGGAAAAGACGCATTTCGTAATAAAATTCACTTGGATGAGGTGGTGATGACTCGACAACACTTGAAGCTTGGATATCTTCTTTGTGTTCTTCATTTGTTAAAAAGTGGAAAAGACGCATTTCATAATGAAATTCACTTGACTTTTGATGACATAGACAAACATGTTTATGAGTGTATGGATATGACGGTTGCCCTTTGATTCAAAGAGCGACACAAGGGTGAGATTGAAAGAATGATATTCATGGAATGAATTTCTTGGGTAGGAGGTGGTGGTGACACTTTTGGTGATGGAGACAATTGTGAGTTGGGATATCCATTGATGGATAGAGATGAAGATGTGGTGGAGGATGTTTTAGATGGTACGTAAGGTGTACTAGGATATGAAATTAGAGGTTGAGGTGATGGAGTTTTGAGGTAGAGGTTGAGGTTTATTGTTTACGAGGTATGATATTGATTTTTGGTTTCTTTGAGGGCATGGAAATGGTGGATGACTCGAGATTGGTAGTATAAAGGATGACTCGGTTTTTCATTTCACATTGGTGGTGGAAAGTTTGACAAGGAAGAGGTTGATTGCGGGTAAATATGTTGGGCCAATGGAGGTGTATTCTTGGAAGTAAGAATGTTGGAGAGTTTGGTGGTGTGATGTGGGTTTAGGTTTAAGGTAGAAGGATATATGTAAGTGGTGTGATGTGGGTTTAGGTCTAAGGTAGAAGGATATATGTAAGTTGTGTGATGTGGGTTTAGGTTCATGCTCATCCGTATGTAAAGTGTAACAAAAAAAAAATAAAGACGAATCAACATGAAAGTGATAAGCTTGACAATGACACGGAGGATGAAGGATAGCATACAATGAACTTCATCCATGAAGTTATGTAGCTCTTCTCGAGTATTGCGAATGTTTAAAACAATCACAAAACGAGTTATGAGGTTTTCCTAAAGAAGTACGGAAGATGTTTGACATCTATATAATAATAGAGTCATGACTCAAGAAATATACATGAACAACGAGTGACATTTTAATTTGCATTTCGCTAGTTAAAAATACTTAAACGTTTCGGATGAAATATTTAAGTTGTCACATTAACTTAGAGAGGTATTAGATTACTATCTAACTATCTCTTGACAAAGGAGTGGATTGTTTGGAAGGGAACAAGATGATGAATAAGGAAGTGAGTATGCATGAAGACTCTAGGACATTAAAGACACTTTTGAGACTATAATGACCTATTGGATTGTGACACTAAGGTTTTCATGAAATAAGGGTGTAAGATCTAAAGGCAAGAAATATATACCTAGATGGATGAGACATATAGATTCAAGCATGTAAAGGCGTTTAGGCATGTATCATAAGTACAAAACTATATCATGTCAAAATAGTTATAGAAAGACAATAACTATTATAATAAACATGCATTCAATAACTAAGCAAATAATTATGAAGGAATATAATCAAATCACGTAGGAGCAAATAAACGTCTAGAAATATCATATATGTGAGATGCCATAAATCTAGGAGTGAAAAATTTTAATGCGAGGCAAAGTTCATAAAAGTAAACTAGCGTTAGGTATATTTAGGAAGAACCATTTAATCAAGTTGGAGAATGAGTATGAGACTATTACTAGTGGTGCTCAATTCAGGCTAAACACGACCATTTTTACGGGTTACACACACCCATCTTCTCAAATAGAAGCAATTCAACCGTTAGGTTAAATTGATTTTCTAGTCAATAGATTCTCCAGTAGTCATTCTCCTTTTAGAAGAAATTGAGTTCCTAAATTTACCTATCGAAGAATTTGTGATTCTCAAATGATATTAAAACTAGACATTTGTATATTCTTAAAAATATTATTTTCAATGATTTTTGCCAATGTTATATACCATAATTTAACTAGTATTTGAAAAGATGAATTTTACTTGTTTATGCATTGTGACAAGTTATTTTTTAATTCTAATAACTTATATTATTTTAAAAGGAATGTGTAGTGCATTGTCTTGTAACACAACCATTCATGCTACAAAGAAAATGAAATACATAGAATATATATTGTGTATTATTCTTAAATGTGTATTTTAGCTTGGAGTGATGATTTTAAGATGAATTTTACTTGTTTATGCATTGTGACAAGTTATTTTTCAATTCTAATAACTTATATTATTTTAAAAGGAATGTGTAGTGCATTGTCTTGTAACACAACCATTCATGCTACAAAGAAAATGAAATACATAGAATATATATTGTGTATTATTCTTAAATGTGTATTTTAGCTTGGAGTGATGATTTTAAGTAGTGTGAGCAAAGTTTACATATGTTGTTAGTTTGCTCATATTTGGTTTTTCGGATATGACACATTTATCCATTGCATTGCAATGTAAATTGCTTGAATATTTCGAACGAAACATCCAAGTTGTCAATCCTACTTCATTGTATGTTTTATGCATGTATTAAATATGTTACACTAATATTTGGAACACAACTATTGGACAAGTAGATTCAATATGACATTATCAACACAAGTGTGAGTTATGATCCAATGCATATTCTTTTCATCTACAAAGGATGTAAATGTTTTATATCAATCTAGTGTGATTGACTATGTAGATTCAAGACTATGTCTTTTGTTGTAATTTGATATAATCTTGAAACTAAACAAATAACAATCCAATTTCTTGTCCACACTTAAAAACATGTCAATTAGATTTGATAAATATATCAACCATAATTTGAATAATGAATTGATTTAATATCAAGATCTTTCTTGACCCTTACGACACTCATTTAAAATAAATAGATATTTTGATAGTGTGTTCTATTAATCCTAAGATTATTTATGAGTGAGGTTAGTGAATGATTGAAAGTTGACTTATTACTTCATGATTGTTATATGTTTTCTTTATGTGAAAGACTATTTATTGTTATGTATAATGAACACACTTAGATTTTGAAAATACTTTTTCTTTTATATAACTACTAATGTTTTAAAATGATCAAATTGCTCTTATTTAAACAAGCTAAGGTAAAACAAGGTAATTTGTTGAAA
This sequence comes from Artemisia annua, assembly GCA_014162995.1. NCBI lineage: Eukaryota > Viridiplantae > Streptophyta > Magnoliopsida > Asterales > Asteraceae > Artemisia > Artemisia annua. The sequence continues at coordinate 39,141 of LBNU01030092.1, read as the reverse complement.
ATATTTAATTGTGTTGTTGAGAATAGATTCAATTGTTTGAAATATTTAGGTGACTAAATTTAACTCATATAAAAGATGTTTGAGTAACATTAAGCCATCTATACCTATATACAATGCAAGCATAAAATAGCAATCCTAATGCAAGAAATCTATCATAAGATCTAGTTAAGTATAAACCGGAAAACTAGCTATAAACTAATAGGACACATATGCTTAGATATACAGTTAACTAAACTTCAAATAGCAACAATCATCTAGTATATTTAATTAAGGAAATAAAATCACAAAGAAGTTCACATAGCACATAAAGCACTTGTCGTCGTTTTGTGTATTATATACACAAATGTTTACTTAGCTCGATTTTATTTGAAAATAAAATAGTTTCCTTCCCATTCTATAGTTTAATTAAGATCAATATTTTGAAAACATAAATACTTAATTTTTCAAAAGTATATCAACTAGGAATGGCCGACTTGAAGGAAAAGGTAAAACAAAAGTTTTACGTTAAAACGAAACACAAATTTTTGACCACCGTATGGTATTTTGACTTTCTGACTTATTTAAGTTTGTAATGATTACTTGTAAGTATTTTTAAATGAAAGTAGACTCAATTACCTTTAAAATTCCGGGTGGCACGACTTCTACGGAGTTACGGTTAATTTTATATGATTTTTCAAAATTTCTAAAAAACTGCGGAACAGATAGGCGGACCCCTTAAATATTTAAGGGGACCGCCCTGTATTTAAGGGGGCCGCCCAGACAAATAAGAGGGCCGCCCATCTGGTACTCAAAAATGCATTTTTTTGTCAAAAATTACTTTCTAACTTTGCGGAAAGGTGTAAAACTTTCTGAGTTTAATACCGAACATATAACACTTATTTTAAGCATAATTTTTATTTCGAGCTAGTATAATTAGTGTATATAACATCAAAACTAATACAAGTTAATCAACAAAACACTTTTTATATTTAATCCTCCTTAATGAGTAATTTGATACATGGATCTTACTCAATTTTTAAAACCATTTGTTTTGAAAATTAGAGCGACGTGGCTCCTGATAACAATTGTGAAAAACTAGAAGGGGGGTTGAATAGTTTTATCTCTTTTTTGTTTTATAAAATGTTTGTTTCAAAACCTTCAATTAGATTTTATAATGAAAATAACATATAATCAATTTGATCAATTATATATGTGTGCTTTTGGATTTGTTTTCAAAACTTTGTTTTATGAATAGAGCTTTGGTTGATCTTTATGTGAATATGTTTTCCTTTTAAAATCTTAAAACGTTTTGTATCAAATTATCAATTAAGTTAAACTCAACATGAGAAATGTGAATAATGCATCTAACTCCATTAGACCATATCATATAATTATTCTTCCTATAACAATATTAACTTCTATCTATCACACAATCAACATCAAAACAATATAAGCAACAATCAACACATATTTGCAAGCATAGATATAAAGCTATAAATGCAAGAATAAATGAAAAGAGATAAGATAAAGGAAATGCAAACCGGACACGATGATTTATAGTGGTTCGGCTACAAGGACACCTCCTTGCCCTACTCCACTCCCCGAGTCACCTACTCGAGAGTTTTCTTCACTACTCAACAAGCTCCCTTTTGGCGGAGAAAACCGTACACAACTTTTGCTTACACCAATTAACGACACTAAGCTAAATGTTGGGTTCTAATAGTAGCTAGAACCAATCTCACGACACGACTTCGATCACTACACAACTTCTACATGACTTCACGACTTCTTCACGACTTCACAACTTCACGACTTCTTCACTACATCACAACTTCTTCTATACTCCACTATTTATTCACACACCTACATCTTCACAACTAAATGACTTCTCCACACTACTACTTCTTCCCACTACTTCTTACTCACTCATTGACTTACTACTAAGTAAGATCATCTTGATCTACTTATTACATATACATACATAACTCACAACTTCACATCAACACTAACTAGACTCTAATATATCTTTAGCTTTATGATAGGGAGGATTCTTCTCTTGCACTTTGAGTGGTGAAGGATTGGATCACTTGAAAATAAAGACTTATAATCTTATGATCAAAGGAGTTAGAAAGATGTTTGGAAAGGATTGGGACTGAAAATTTTAGTGCAAAAGGTGAGGAAAAATACCAGGTTTGAGAGGGTATTTATAGGCAAAAGTTTCTGACAAGAGGAGCGTGCCGGCCCCCTTAAATAGGTGCCAACCCCCTTAAAATTAAGGGGGCCGCCCACCTGTAACGGGCAGTTTTCTTGTCTTTTTCTGGGGAAAGTTTATTTGGTGAAAAACTAACTGATTTTGGTTAAAAATTTGAATTCATATATTTATTATGAATAAAACATTTTCCTTTATTACCAAAAATGTTTTTCAAAGAAATATAAAGTGTTTATATAATTTTATAAACTTTGTAATGTTTAAATAAAAATTCCTTTGATCATAAAATGTTTTAGACATTTGTTTATACATACCATAAGTGATTGTTGAAGCATACTTGTGTTGAGATGTTGACGTATGAATGCATAGAAGATTTGTGATCACAAGTAACTTAAGCACTTTACGTTATGTGTTGTAACTTACATCTTTGTCATCATCGAAACATGAAGAGGATGTTTAGTTTAAATATCGTAATATTTATGTCAACAGAAATTCAGGAGATATCCGTCATGTCATGGAAGCGTGGAGTCCAATCATCATATAATTTTTGATTGTGATATTGCTCGAAGTATATGGTGTCTCGTTCGTGTGTGGTGTGACGTTTCTATGCCTCAATTTTGGTTCTAGTGATGATTGGCGAGATTGGTTGAGCTCGTGGCCGCCTCTTTAGCAAAGAAGCAACGTATTCTTATCATTATTGTGTCCTCATTATGGGTGATTTGGCGTTATCGAAATAGTGTCTGTTAATACAAATATCGTCTAAAAACGTTATTTATATTTTACGATCTTTGCTAATATTTTGTTGTCGACAAAGTATAAACTTTATTTTCTAGCAAAATATAATTGTAGTATAAGTCTCACATATTGAAACTTTATTTCTAAGTAAACATTACATTTGCTACATGATTCATTGTTGAACTTATAATGTTGATAGCATATCAAGTGTCAAAACATATTTAGTAAGTTTTACTAAATAATGCGTCTTATTGAGTTATAAGTTTTCAAACATCTTTAGTAACTCAATTACTTACTAAACACATCATACAAACATTATTCCAAGTTGCTGCAAAAATACTTTTACAAGTTCACTTTCATATTAGTAAAAGTCTAAATTTAGAAATATATATTTACATCATGCATTGCATCATACATGTCTTATCAAGTTGACCTTGTAAGATCTCGTGCATATCTTAGTTAGCTTCTCACTCAACATATCTTACAAGTTGACCATGAATGATCTTGATTAGACTTGACAAAGATATGGAAATATTTCTTGGTAATTTGCTGTCAGTTCTTGCGGAACCAAAGTCCCACACGGACGGAACCCTCAAAAGGGTTCCGCCGGATCCGTGGTTGAGCTGAAGTTCTTGACTATACATAGCAAGCCACATTCAAGAAAACCTTTATCACTTTAAGCAATACTTTGCATATACACTCTCATTTCTTTCATCTAACTCAGTAGAATCTCATTTGTGTGACTCTCTTTTGTAGCAAAGGAGTTCACAAGCTCATCCGAAAAGTCTACAAGTTTCAACACAACATTGCAAGACTTGGTAGCTTTGCATTGTGTAAACTCTTATAGTTTATATGTTATTGGTTTGTATATTATCTATAGTGATCGGTTAGTATTTTAGTCCTTAAAATACATAGTGTGACGGGAGTGGTTGTACCCTTGTAAAAGAACTCGACATCTAGCTTAGTGTCGGAAATATTGTATAGGCGACGTTAGGTTGGTTCTACCTCGAACTTGAACCCGATATTTAGCTTTGTACCGGAAAAGTGTAAACGACGATTGTAAGATTTTCTCCGCCGGTGAAATGAGCTTGTTGACTAGTGAAGGAAACTCTCGAATTGGATACTCGGGGAGTAGAGTAGGGCAAGGAAAAAGAGTCCTTGTAGCCGAACCACTATAAACATCCGTGTTGTGGTTTGATCGTTTCTTACTTTACTCTTGCACATTTCTTATTGTTTATTAGTTTTAGTTGTCGATAACACGTGAACTTTTCAAATATAATTAAGCAAAAAAATGGTAAACTATTCAACCCCCCCCCCTTCTAGTTTTCCACAATTTGCATCAGGAGCTACGTTACTCAAGATCTTTAAAATATATTGTATTTTAAAACTTGGACCGATCCATGGATTTTGAAAATCTCAAAGAAGGGCAATCTACACAAAGACCACCGCTATTTGAAAATGAAAATTTCTTTGAATGGAAAAATAAATTTGAAAACTATGTGAGATCATTAGATCAAGATCTTTGGCATATTATTTCTATTGGTGATTTTAAACCAACAAAAGCAAGTTTTGAAAATCAAGATGATTATCTCAAATTTGATAAAAACATTAAGGCTAAGATAATGATCTATAAAGCTTTACCAAGGATTGAATATGAAAGAGTGTGTTTTTGTCAAACGGCTAATGATATTTGGAAAAATCTCTTAAACCTTCATCAAGAAATATGTCAAGTCAAGGATGATCAATTTGTTCTTACATATGAGTTAGTAGTCTTAGAAAAACTAACGGATAGACATTTAGTTGAAGTAAATACAAGTGCTACGAGTTTAAATGTTTTCAATAAAGGTATTAGTGACGAAGAAAACATGTGTCAAGCTCAAAGAGGACTCGTTTACGAATCATGGGGCGACACGGACGAAGATGATAACAACTATCCGGTTTGTGATTGTCAAATAGATAAAACTACAAGTAAGGTACAACTTGAAACCGAACACTTTCGCTTTGACACATTCATTTTAGAATTTTCTAAACTAGAAAATGAGTCTAAACATTTTTGTAACATGAACCTAAAAACAATCTTTAAAAATGAATCCTCAAGTCCTCTTGAGAACAATTTTGAAAAAGAAATAATGTTAGAAGATAAAATGTCCAGACTTAAGAGTAATATTGAGATTGATCTAGAATGCAAAATATGTCTAGACTACAAACATGAAATTAAAAGACAAAATGAAAAAGGAAAAATGTTAGCTAAATTTGAAGAAAGCTCAAAATCTCTTGAAAACCTATTAAATGGTCAAAAGTTATTTAAAGATAAAACCGGGTTAAGATTTAACTCAAATGCACCATCAACTAGTAAGTCAAAACAAATAATGTTTGTGAAGCCTAGGAGAGAAATTTAGAAGTAACTCATTCTTCTAAGTAAGTGATAAGAAGTCAAAGAATATAAATGTTCTTATACTTCTTGACATCATTTTTATCATGTGCTGTTAAATATGTTTGACTAACCATCTCGGATTCTTGAGAATTTGAGTATCCAAGCTTTCTTACAAGTTAGGATGATATGCATATCATTCTTGGTAGCTTCTCTATGAAACTCAAAAGGTACAATCTCGTTTAACTCACTATATATTGTCTCTTGTTTATAGCTTAAGTTTTATCTTTCGTAGTATTAATTGTCCATATCTTAAGTAGTTTGTCTTCCTAGTTGGTTATAACGGGAATTGGAACCACTATGGTCAAAGGATTTCCACATGACAACATATGGGAGACATAAGGTGTTTCATTTCATTAAACTCTTGGGGATAGACACTTGAAACTCTTAAGTGAGACTCACTTAATACTTGTCTACAAGTAAGCTAACTAAGAATCTCCTAAGTGCTAAGATGACCAACACTTTTGTGATGCTTGCAAATTTGTTACTCCACAAAAGTTTTGATATAAGACCTTTTGACACAACAACTAATATTTCAAATCGTGTCTATATTCGACCACTCTTAAATAAAAATCCATACGAATAATACAAAGATTAATAACGTACAGTTTAGAGTATTTGCGAGAAAATGCTTTATACTTAAAACCAAGGATTAATTCATCAAATTTGACCCAAAGTCTTATGAAGGAATATTTCTTGGATTTTCACAAAATAGCAAAGCTTAAATTATTTTAAACAAAGAAATCTAAAAATTCGAGGAATCGTTGAATGTAACATTCGGCAAAAGTCCACCTCCCTCTAAGACATCACCTTTGGTAGATGATGACTTAGTCGAAAGTCAAACAATGGTAAAGACAAGAATACTGATGAGACGAAAAGTGTTACGCTTTTAGGGGGTCATTTAATCCCTAATTCGTATAAATGTGATCAAATATTGCCCTAAATCGTTCCTTTTGTCATTTTAGGTACTTTTGAGAGGAATTCTGGAAAACATGCA